>JAMFRD010000033.1:0-184330 GCA_025502685.1 Pascua sp. PH4015B
GCCCGCCCCCCCCCCCCCCCCCCCCCCCCCCCCCCGGTTATTGGGGTGGATGTGTTTGGAGAACGTGCTGGGAGTCGTTTGCAGGGAGAGGGAATGGGGGCTGTGGTGGCGCGTCAAGACCCGTCTTGCTGTGGTTTCCACCCTCTGTTGAGTTGGCAAGTGTTGCCCTATGAAACCTCGTTCGGGGCACAAGGAAAAGATGGATGGCGTTTCAGCCCACGCAGTGCCAGTTGGTGTGCGATGAGTATCACCATCTTTACGGGGGGTTGGTTTGTGATGATCTGCTTTGTGCAACTGTGGGAACAGCGTTCTGTTAAGCATTCCACCCATTGCGCTGCATCTCACAAATATGCTCATGTCACGACGAGGACTGACAATCCTCATGGGCCCAAGTCTGTTACATCTGACCGTGTGACGCTCGGCCATGTCGCCCTTGTGACAAAGCTATTCCTCACGTTTCCATCACAGTTTTCAATCCACCACTGTATCCATCACATGCGGACAGAGCTGCACACTGTGATGAGATTGTGATTGTGGCCACGTCTTCGCTGTACAAGTTGACTGAAACGCCCACATATCTTATTTACTTTCGTCGCGCCCAACTCATAGGCCATGCGTCGCATTTGTGATGAGGATGTCTACAGCTCTATCACAGTTTCATGCCCATCACTACATCAACCAAGCTGGGGATGGGGAGCTCATCATTGTGAGATTGCGAGGCAATGTCTTCACTATATATGTCAACAGAAACGACACCATCGTGCCATCCACTCTACCCGCACTCAACTACCAACTTCACCAAGAACCTACCCGAGAAACCACCCAAGAACCCATACTCAACTCACAACAAGAGCAACAATGTTCCCCACCGCGTACACGTGCCCCGGCGACGACTTTGGCTGCAACTATCAGGGTAGGACAACTTTACAGGCACACTGGGCCACAAGCACAAGGCAGGGCGTTGACACCAGGCGTTTGCGAGGCGCATACGTGCCATGGCGGTATCATTCGGTGCTACTATTGCAAGCGCACCATGGGGTAACTGCGGTCCCAACGGCCTGCCTATCAGCGCGGCGCCTTGCCAAAACCAGCCGCGACTATTTTTTATTTTCCTTTTTTTGTATTCTCGTGCCGCGTGCGTGCTGGTGGCGTGGACTGAAACACAGCCATGTTATGAACTTTTTGTTGTCACACAGCATGGCACCGCTTTCCACTCCTTGTTCTGCGCCGGATCACACTGCGTTTTGGGGTGCATTTTCGAACGACCATTGTTGTTGTTCTGTCGGTGGCGAACGGGGTGTGCTGTGTATCCTCACACAAACCGCACTGCCTGTAGGTGGCGACTGCCCACACAACAAACACTCTTCTTCTATGCCTATCATGTCACCAAAACGTCACGGCGCAGTCATGAGCGACAACTATATCAATAAACCCACCCATGTCGCAGTATCCACACAATCTTCTCACCTTCACGACATCGATCATCACCCATCCCACTACGCTCCACGCTCCTCGCTCCCCCACGCCACCAGCCATGACCTACGACAGCCGCCCCCAGACGCGCAGCCAAACATCCCTGGCCCGCCTGAGCGACACCCACATCCTCACACCCCTCACGACCAAGGCCAGCACGCGCACCGTATCAGGCCCGCGGACGCGGAGCCAGAGTGCCCGTCTCGAGTCCGCCCCGACAACCCCCGTGGCTACCTCGTTCCCGATGCGGCGTGTATCCGAACGTATCCGTGCGGCGGCGCACAAACCTGCCGAAAATACCGCCGTCCTGAAGACGCCCAGTTGGCACGTAACCTTGCCACTCGAGAAGCCACTCGAGGACGGATCGGAAAATGGCCCGGCTGTGATGGACGTGGAGATGGTCGACGCGCACAATCCGACCATCATGCCCGAGGACGAACATAACGAAAATCCCTCGGCGGGGGACCACGACATGGTGGACGCGAACAGTGCAGACATCGAACACGACGGAATTAATGAACATCTCTCCGCAGGCGGGGTGCACAACCCGGTCGACCGGGCAGAGATGGAGATGGAGGTCGATGTCGCCTCCATCACTTCCAGCCCCCTCTCAAGCCTCTCCAGCTCTAACCGCTCGAGTCCCCTCTCGAGCGTTCCCGGCCTGGATGGGACGTACCCCTCCCCCTGCGAGATCTCGGGTGCGTCCGGGTACACGACGCCTTACCCGGACGTAACGGGTCCGAGCGCGCAGGTGGTTCAACTTCACCACACACCCGCCCACACGCCCAGCACGAGCCTGGCTCCGTCCCCCAGCCTGCTACCATCCCCCAGCCCGGCACCATCGACCCCCACCCACAGCATTGTCCCTGGCCCCAGTCTCGTGACCACCAGCTACCCAGTCCCGACCCCCGCGCCCAGCTCCAGCCCGGCACCCAGCCCGGCACCAATGCTTTTCATCCCCACACCCAACCAAATCGCCACTCCCGCCTACAACTCGAGTCTGACACCGACGCGGTACATCGCCACCCCCGCCATTTCGACTCCTTACATCTCCACCCCCGAAACGATCGCGACACCAACCCCCGAAACAATCCCCACACCCGAAACAGTCCCCACCCCCAGCCCCGCAGGCAACGAGCCCCTACCTTGCGCAGGCGACCGCACGGGTGACAATGCGGGAGGTACGTCAACAAAAAAGTTCGAATAAAGGGTTGCTGACAATAAAACAGGCGCATGTTTCTTCATCACCGTACAGGCCCGCTATAGGTACACGCCGGTGGGGATTTGCTTTTATTGTGCGGCTGAACGTGGGGGTGAGGCGTGCAAGGATTGTTGATGGTTTGGGTTGTGTGTAAATTGCGTTGTAGCGTGGGTGTCCTGGTTCGCCAAGTGCCTGTTGTAGCCTGGAGATGGATACGTTGTGCTGTTGTGATTTCTGAACCTTTGTGTGCGTATGGCATTGTTGGTAGTCGCGTACCAGCCTACGCGTACATATTGTTGAATCAGCATGGCCGTCTTGTTCACAACCATACCATACATACAGGTGCGTCCGACTTTCCGCTGTGTCCGAGCGAATATGCCCATAGACACTACTACCCTACCCATGAATCCATGGCACGGCAAGTTCCCGCACTGACGTTCTGTGCTTGTTGTGTCCTGCGGGTCCAAGCTTAGCGTGGCAGTCTCACGACTTTCCGGACACACTTGTACGCTTCACATATTATCACAAGCACGGTGCAATTTGGGACTATGGGTGGCAAACATAAACTGTGATCTGATCAACGATTTGTGATCTGTGTGTGAGGAGCTGTATACAGTGTAACGTGTACAGTGTACATACCTCTCTTTCATACCTCTCTTTTCACTCATGCCATCACATCTGGGTGGGGTTATTGTCATCGCGCTGAGTGCCATCACAGCTTGGGCAGAGCACGTCGCCCACGCCCCCATCAGACCACCACACTCTAGTCTGAAAGGCTTGCAGAGCCCCCGTATTTATACCCCCCAAAATCAGATGTGTCGGCCGGTCAGTCTCCCCATCTCTCCCTTCGCACCGCCACCTCACCAACCAACTCAACCACCCCCAAACGAACTGTCAAATGTCGCCCGTGCCTGACCCCCGGACGTGCGAGGGCTTTGGAGGCGTAAACCAAGGCGGTGAGTACTTGTTGGCGCGTTTGGGGCGTTGGGCGGCGGCAGACCTGTTGACGGCACTGCGCGTGCTGGACAGCTACCAGTTCTTTCAACTCTTCAAGCACATACGCCCCAAGAAGCACTGCGTTCCCGACCGCCTCGTGCCTTTGAAAGGCCAACGCCGACAGAGCGAGGACGGACCGACCGAGCTAACAAACAGGCAAGTGTGTCCCGCACAAGGATGACGGCGGCGTATGGCGATGCGCCATCTGTCTCGTTCCGTACTACCCCGAGGAGCCCGAGGACGACGAGAGCAGCAGCAGCAGCGACGACAGCGGGAGCGACTACATCTTCAGCGACGACAGTGATGACGACTAAGACATGTGGGCGCGCCCAGTGTGATTGTATTTTGTGATGATAGAGACTTGGCGTATTTGCCACACTCCGTTCCTGAGTGGCAAAATGTCCTCGTCAAACGCGAGTTATGCTGGCCGACTCATATTGACGACACGTTACGAGCTCACCGTATTGCCACCCGATGCACATGTGCCCCCAAAAATCACCTGCCTGGCGCGCTGGTGCCATGCTTCTAATTGCCAAAGGCCCACACACGGCGCTGTCCCACCCCACCACCGAAGGCACCATGGCACGGCCAATGTGGCTTGTGGCGGTGGCACCGCGCGGATAAATTCGCAAAGCACGCTGCTCCAAGAATCCAAGTGTGCGTGGGACCGATTCGTAAGAGAAGCAGGGCGCGGTGCTCGAAATTCTGCACAGCAGTACAAAGTCGTACTGTAGTGTGCACCCCAGAATCATGAGGGGACAGCGCAAGCCAAATCGAATCGTCTGCATTTGGTTTGTCGCATGTCGTGTGACCTGTCGTCGGGTACTTGACAACATTAGCCTTAACCCAGCATGTCCCGTCCGAGTGTGATGCTTGGGCGTGTGGTGCACACCCGGAGGAAAAGGCTGCGCACCTCCGAATGCATTTCTCGGCCTCCTTCTCGCCCTCTTTCTCGGCCTCTCACACCTACAGATAAGATCCCTGCATGGTGCCGAAGTAAGCGAGCACCTGGGCGCCGTGTCCAGACCAATCTGTCACGGCGCGCACCCAAGCCGGCCATGCCAGCCAATACTACGACTGTGAACACGACTCGACACGCAACGCCACGCCACGCGCCACCCTCCTGCACCGTTTCACGTCTGAGGCTGGCATTTTGTTATGCTGACCACGAACCTCCCCAACCCCCAAAACCTTGCCCAACCCCAAACGTCGAACTGGGCTGGACGGAGCGCCACTGGGGACACGCGCCGCCACAGCACCCCAGCCATTGTACCGTCGCCACCAGCGTTGTAGGCTTGTGCACTGGGCTTGCACTCAGGCCTTGGAGTGACTGCACGTCCCATGTGTCCCATCTGGGGTACCCCACGGGGAAACACGGAACGCTGGGGTGCACCGCGGGGGGTGCGCGACTCGTCGCGTGCTTGCTCCCATCTGTGTTCTTGCAGGACTGCGTCTACGTGCCGGCCGAGTAGGGGTTCTCATACCCATACCCACGCACGCACATCTGCTCTGCTTGGGGTAGAGTCCAGATCCCACACGCGCACATGCACACTGTTACACTGCTGCTCCTATCACCCGACGCCTAGATCGCTTCCGACACCGGCGACGCCACGAGCACACCCGGCAGGCTGTGCATCTGCCTGACCCTGGTGAACCTGGTGACCCTCGGGGTGACGCTCTGAGTCACCGGCGGCAGTGGTGTGGGGGATGGGGATGGTACAAATACTCGTCCCAGTCGGACAGTCACGCACGACTGTCAAGACCTCGCACGCCAGTTTTACTTCATTGCAGACCAGCCTCAACGCACCAGACCAAGCACCAAGTCAACATACGATTCACCAAGCTCGTGCACCCATACCCCGCCTACACCCCGCCTACACCCCGCCTACACCACCGCACCTACACATCGTCGCACCGCGCTTCCCGCACCAACCTCGCACCCACTCCCAGCAGCTACATGGACGAGGAACGCTGCCGCGGCTCCGTCACCGGCCTCAACCGCGGCGGTACGCAACACCAACCATTGCCCCGCTGACAATGAACAGGATACTGCCAACCGTGGAACCGGGGCGACAGCGTCGTGTGCGCCTTCTGCGAGGCGGCACCCAAGGCCACGTCTGAGGGGGAGGGCTCGGAGGAGTCCGAGGGCTCGCACGACGACAAGGGCGAGAATGTAGCATAGTGCATTGTGTTTCCGTTGCGTCGCGTGCACGTTTGTGTTGGGGTTGGCATGGGGCGTGGAGGTGGTCGCGTGTTTCTCATCATATCTTCCGCGTTACTTACGCTCACGCGTCGCCTGTGTCGCATGGGGACTAGGGAGGTAGTCGTCGTGCACGTGCTGGCACGCGAGCATCGTGTGAGCAGCGCACAGCACATCACTCAGTTTCGCCTCAGACACGCCTTCCGTGGCCCATCTGGTTGATAAGATGCATGTGCCACTGTGTTCGCACCCTCGGTCACCGAAACCAAAGTCGCGGCAACTTGGCTGCAGACTGCCGCCTGCGGCGGCGACTATCGGCGCTGATTCCTTTTGGTTACGCCGAGCACCGAGCCAACCGCCTGATCGCCGATGCAAAGTTGGCCGAAGCATGACGTCACGTGTGGATGGATGCTGACTTGCAACGCTCACAAATGCACCTGCACCACATGCACCAGAACGCGCCGCGGCATGCACGGCACGCAGCACGCAGCTTGCAACACCCAGGATTCCCAGCAGATATAACAAACGGACCCACGCATGCATATCCCCCCATCGCCACTAATGCGCACTTCGCTCATCTCGTCCGCCAAGATGAGTTTCAAGACCCCCCATCGCCCCGTCCTCCGCACACCCGAGCCGCTGCGTGCGGTCCCCGCCCTCGCGGCCAACTTTCCGCCGTCGACCGCGCGCCCGTCGAGCCTGTTTACGTTCTCGGCCGTGACGCCCGCGAGCACGGCGACGGTGCGGCGCGTGCTGCAGGAGAATGATCATCGGTATGATATGTGGGAGAAGAAGCGGCGATGTGAGTAGGTGCAGGGGTAATGTCTTGCTACGTTGGATCAAGGGCTCATCCTCGTACCATGTCCATTGTTGTGGCATTGGACCAATGGCCCAAGGGCGATAGGTTGCGGCGCAACTCCATCGAACGACCACGCAGCAACAATCAGTCAATGACTAACGCCCAGTCGCCCACAACCACTTCTCCCACTCGGCCCCGACGCGGTACGCCCTCGGCGCGACCCCAGCGCTCCTGCAGGACGACTGGGAGTACGAGCGCAGCTTCCTCGCGCCCCTCGACCCGCACGAGGACGCGTCGCGTGAACACGACTGCGACGGCGTGCCCACCATCACGGCAGACAACTACCGCGACCCAGCATGGTTTGGGAAGAAGGGCGTGTACTCCAAATACCTTACCTTTTTCCACGCCGAGGTTACCCGCCTCGGGCGCGAGGAGGCGGTCAAGACGTATATTTTCTCCGACAAGGCCAACGAGGGCGACAAGAACAAGATGATCCAGTGTCTGTTTGCCGGGGTCGTGCACCCGTTCATCCATGTTGGGTTTGGGCTCGAGTTTGACGACGACCTCGTCCTCGCCGAGGGGTGAGTCTTGGTCACGGTTGGAGAGCGTGGGCATAGCATCGATCACCTTCACCTGCTCGGCAGCATGTAGTGTGACTATGGCTTAAGAAGATTGGTTCAGCTCGGAAAGGGCAGCATGGAACTCTCGCCCCACTCTTCTGTCCGCAACCGCCACCCCGGCTCCCCCCCCCCAACGCTTCCCTAACACCCAGCCTCGCCCAAGCCTGCCTGCACGACACGCGCAACTCTTCCGGCCTCCTCCCGTCGGACTGGCCCACCACCCGGCTACCCGCCCCGTCCAAACCCTCACTGCCGCTCATTGGGCTGTACAAGGAATTCCTCGCCGACCCCGCACTCGACCCGGGGCCGTACGACGCAAACGAGCTCATTGTCGACCGCATGCGCAAGGCGCTCACCCCGCCCAAGGTCCAGGCAATGCACGAGCTCGCGGCGAGGTGGGATATTGGCAACGTGTCTGATGCCGACGTGGCCAGCGCATGCGAGGAGGTCGCGTGGGTCGTGACGCTGCTTACGGGCGCGACGTCGAGACCGGGGTATGCGGTCAGGATTGACTTTTTCTTGGTGAGTATGACCTGGCGGTCGGTCTCGGTTTGTTGCTTGCCTATCGGGTTTGCGTGCAGCCGGTCTCTGTTGTGGGGCCTGATGGTCCGCTCAATCATTCGCATTCGGTCTGCGTTGCTTCGCGTACTGCCCATCCATACTTCACCCTCGCCATCACTATTTTGCCCTCCTCCCACTATCGAGGGGCATTCATCTCCTTCCCCTCTTCTCTAGTCTTCTCGACTCTTCTCTAGTCTTCTCACCCTCCACCCCTTCTTCTGCCATCGTCTGGCCCCTCCCCTCCCTCTCACCACCCTCCTCTCGCCCACACTCCCACTAACCCCAGATGCACCTCCTCACGTCCTCCCTCTTCCTCCCAACCTACCTCATCAAGCTCCCGGACCCTGACGACCGCCGCGTCCTCCTCCAAACCTATCTCCTCACTCTCTTCCACATCTGTCTCACCCGCGGCCGTCCCGCCCTCTTCCTCGACGGGGTAATGGGCTACACCGAGTTCCCGCATGGGCCGGCCCCGCATCCCCAGGCCGCGCCGGGCATGTCGATCGGGCATGACGCGTTCGACGAGGATAACCCGTGGCTCACGATCGTGGCGAATGCACTTGTTGCGAATGGTGAGTTTGTGTGTGGTCGTGACTGGCGGTGTGAGTCTGCGTCGGGTGTTTCGAGGTTGTAGATGTCAAGACAGCACAGGGGCAGGCTCATAGCTCGCGTTTGTCTCAAGTCCAGACGTTGGAGAATGGAGCATTGGTCTACCACGTCCACGTCCAGGCCATGCGCAGGTCCGCAACCCCCTTTCAATCCCCTGCCCATTACCTGGTGTATCTCCCCTCGCCACAGTCCACCCACGTCCCAACCCAACCCAACTCCCAGCCCCCAACTCTTCCCAACCCCCAACTACTGATACTGGACCCCGCCTCCCCCAAACCCACCTAACGCCGCAGACTCGCACGTCCCCAAATCCATCCGCTCCCTCCTCTACTACGCCAACAAGTACGGCAACACCGCCGCCGGCGGCCTGCCGGGTGCCAAAGTAACCGACCTGCCAGGCCTCGAAAACGTCGACGGAACCGTCTTTGTGCGCGTCGCAGGCAGCCTCATGAGCTACATGGGCTGGGTGGCCGAGGGCGACAAGGAGGGCGACTTCGATCGCACAGCGCTCGGGTGGGATGGGGCGTGGGAGCTCAAGGTTTGAGATCAAGGTGTGAGATCAAGGTGTGAGATCAAGGTGTGGGACCAAGGTGTGCTCAATGATAAGAGTGGTGTGTTGTTGTACCTCAACGAATGGAGAGTGTTGCACCGTTTGAACGCGCCCGGTTACCTGGTGATCTGGTGATCTGGTGAGCAGTTGTCAGATCGTGCTGCTCGAAACCCATCAGCATGTAAGACAGATCCTGAAGCCAAGAGTGTGTTTTGGTTGGCCTTGAAAAACACACTCTGGCGCGAGAACGTTACCTCAACGGTAGGCAGTGCCATTTTCACCCCTCGAAGAAACCCACAACGGCAAACGGACGCAGCCTTAGCAAGACCTTGTGCATTTTGCAGCCCGTTCAGAAACCCACTATGAGGGCAATTTGGAAGTGACGCGAACGCAATGCATTTCTGGGCCGGTAGAGAAACTTATTGCGGCGCAAGCACGAAGCCTTAACGAAACGTGGTGGATTTTTGCGCCCCACTGAGAAACCTCAATCGACACATGGACCTTCCTTTCGG
Source organism: Pascua sp. PH4015B (assembly GCA_025502685.1). NCBI lineage: Eukaryota > Fungi > Basidiomycota > Tremellomycetes > Trichosporonales > Trichosporonaceae > Pascua > Pascua sp. PH4015B. Next base: position 9,522 of record JAMFRD010000033.1, read on the forward strand.
AGAGACAGTGAGGTTTCGAGGCTTAAACGGCTTCTTGGTTCTTACAAAACTGTTCTGTGACGACAGTTCGTGCTATGCATTCACGTTCATGCGCTCGTCGTGCACTCGTGCTTAGGCGTGAGGTTTACAGGTCAACGGCCACCTATCACCGCCTGACGGCCACAGGTCTCCGGATCTCCGTCTGCCACGGCCTGCCAGCTGCCCGCATGCCCGGGTACCTACTCGGGCACGGGTTGCCACCATGACACTGGCCATGGCCGGCCACCGGCCACCATGCTGCTACCGCGCCGCGCGTCGCGTGCCATCACGTCACTCCCTCCACCGCCCTCCACCGACGCCACCCAGGCCGCCGGCCGCCACCCGGCATTGACGAGGAAGCTCGCACGGTAGCCTTGTCCCCACTAAACTTCCCACATCTCCAACTTCCAACCTAACCCCAACTCCCACCCCTCCTCCAACTTCTAACCCAACCTCGAGCCACTTCGAACACCACCTCCCACCCCACCCACCCCACACCCAACCAATGACCACCCCAATCCCCGTAACCCTCGTCGGCGCCACAGGCCTGACCGGCTCCGCCGCCCTACGCTCCCTCCTCGCCTCCCCCGTCGCATTCGCCGTGACAGCTTTGACGCGGCGTGATGCGCCGGCCGCCACTGCGCCCGCCAACGCGGCGACGACGTATACGAACCGCGTCGTCCCCGACCTCTCTGCAGCCGCCGCCGCTGATGCCGCGGAACCGCTCGCTACCAAGGGCGGCGTCTATGTCACGGCACTGGGCACGACACGCGCGCAGGCCGGGAGCGCGGAGGCGCAGGAGAAGATTGACCTCGTGCTCAATCGCGAGTTGGCGCAGAGGGCTAGGACTGATGGGGCTGAGACTGTGAGTCGCGCGGTGGTTGAAGGGGGGGGGGGGGGGTTGAAGGAGGGTTGAAGGGGGGTGTGAAGGGGTTGTAAAAGGGAGGGGAGGTGAAAAGGGGGGTCAACGGGGGGTCAACGGGGGGTCAACGGGGGGTTGAAATGGGTGGAGGCGGAGAGAAGATGTCGTGTCGTGTCGTTGCTTGAGGGTGGTATGCTGATACTGGTACTCGATCTCGCTATCGCGTTCACTCCTTCACGTCTTGGGTCAACATTCTCCTCGTTCGCATCCCTCATCTGCCTCTTGTCGCTCTCAAACAACCCTGCTTTTCCCACCATCGCCAACCATAACCACCCACACCTCGCGTCCCTCGCCACGCCTCACACCCGCCCTCCTCCAGGTCATCGTCGTCTCATCCGGCGGCGCCAACGCCTCGAGCTGGTCGGCGTACCTGAAGTGGAAGGGCCAGCTCGAGGACGACATCAAGGCGATGGGCTTTGCGAGCAGCATCTTCTTGCGTCCCGGCGTGCTCCTGTACGAGGGCTCGAGGTGAGTAGGGAGTAGGAGCGAGGTCGGGAGTAGATGACGTGCGGGGATATGCGGGCGAAACGCTGGCGACATGGATGGGAAGAGGACGAAACGCTGGCGACTTGGAAGGGAACAGGGCATGAAGGACGCGCACCACCGAGGGCGCGCACCTGCTGTAAAAACGCTGACATTAGGCCCGACTCGCGCACTGCCGAGGCATGGCTTGGGTGCGCCATTCGCGGGATGCGGTATATCGGTCTTCCCACCACGTCGCTTGGTATCGATGGTGAAGAGTGAGTGCGATTGTTTGTGGGCGTCGGCCTGGAGAGAAGGAGGGAGAGACGGAGGGAGAGACGGAGAGAGAGACGGAGGGAGAGACGGAGGGAGAGACGGAGGGAGAGACGTAGGGAGAGACGGAGGGAGAGACGGAGGGAGAGACGGAGGGAGAGACGGAGGGAGAGAGACCGAGAGACAGAGTTGGGAGCCTCGGCGAGAGGAGAGAGCTGTGACATGTCATCATGGCATGACATGGCCCCTACTCGTGCGCTACATCCCGTCGCGACCTCGTTCTGACAGCAGCGTCGGCGCGGCCATTGCGCAGCTCGCAGCCAACCCGCCCGCAGGCGTCACGACGCTCTACGACGCCGAGATTGTCAAGCTCGCCAAAGAGTTCCGCGCGTCGCAGCCGGCGTCGCCGGCAAAGTAGATGTAACCTAGCCCCACGACCAAGCTCCCCAGCTCTATTCTATTGTCATCCGAGCTTCTCCCCGCGGCTACTGTTTCAGTCTACGGGTGACATGTAGATGTTTTACTTCTATGTAATGCGTGCATGTGCCATGTGGGAACGCCAGCCAACAGTCTAGTCGACGCGGATCGAGCTGTACAGCCGACGGATCGCAAAGTAGGTGGCAATGTACCCGATTGAGCCACCGATGAGGAAGTCGAGGAGCGAGAAGAGGAAGCTGTGGGGTTAGTAATTGGGGATCGACGGGTGTGGTCGTGAACGATGCGCTAACGATGCAATCGCGACCGTAGCGATCACGAGCATTTGCGTGGCCATTCCGGCACCTTGCCCGCCTCGCTCACTCCGCTCGCTTGGGTCCACTCACAGGTATCCGAAATACAGCACCAACGACGCAAAGCTTCCGAGCGACAGCCTGCTTGCCCAGTACCATGTGCCGTATCCAAAGAGCCAGAACGCACTTCCTCCGCCGACGAGGAATGCGCGCCAGTGCCAGCGGTACTCTTCGGCACAGAGGACAAAGTAGGTGAAGAGGATGGTGACGGTGGCAGTGGTGAGGGCAATGACGGCAAATGTGAGGAAGAGGAAGCCAAAGGCATAATATGCGTGGTTTCCAAACAGGCTGGAAAAGACAAAGTAGAGCTCGACAAACGCGGCGCCAAAGGGGAGGACGCCGCCGATGATGGCCGCCGGGATGGGCTTGAGGTACCATGGTGCGGGGGGGATCTGGCGGGGAATCTGGTTTGTGCCCACGGGGTTTGTGAAGCCGCCGTGCTTCATGCCGTAAAAGTAGCCGACGACCGAGAGCGGCACCGAGATGAGGAACCAGAGGAAGAATACGGCCATGATAGTGCCAAATGGAACGGCGCCCGAGGCCTGGGAAAAGACGAGGAAGAGGTTGAGGAGGCCGACAATGGTAAACGCAATAGTCGGGAAGAGGACGGCGGTAAGGACGAGGTTTGGCTTCCACGACTCGCCGCCGAGGGAGACGAATACGCGCGCCGAAACGTAGCCCGAGACGCAGCCAAAGAGGGTCCAGCAGATGAGGAGGACCGTAGCGAGGGAGCCGCGGTTGGATGGCGAGAGGAAGCCAAACAGCGCAAACACGAGGGTGACGGCACACATGCAAAAGAGGTGGACGCCGTTGCCAATCGAGACGGAGAGGAGCATCGGGCGCTGGGGCGAGCGGAACACTTCGCCGTGGACGAGTTTCCACCCAAAGTCTTCCTGGACGTCTTCGGCGAGGTCGATGGCATTGTAGCGCGAAATGTCCTTTGAAATGGTGCGGATGAGGATCATCGAGACCATGAACAGCAGCAAGCCGGCAATGACGAGCGAGTTGATGAGCGAGAACCAGTGAATCTTTGGGTCAAAGACGTGCAGGTACCTGTCCCAACGGAGACCCCAGGGGACGTCGCTCTCGATGAACGCGACAGAGTACGTGTAGAAGAATTCATTGTCGGCGTTTTCATTGAGGAACAATTGCTTGTCCTGGCCGTGGTTGTCCTTGACAAAGCAGTCTGGCGTCATCTCGCCGGGGACAATCGAGTCGACGCTGCGCGGGTAGACCATGACGCCGACGACACGGACGTGCTTGTCGTCGCGCTTGTGGTACTGGATGAAAATGTCATAGTGGTTGTTGAGCGCCGGGCGATCGGGTCCGAGCGACGTGTTGCCGAGCGAGAACCCCTGCGCGTCGAGAAACGTCTCGCCCGTCTTGATGTCGCGCTTCATCTCGGATGATGGCAACCCGTCAATGATCAGGTTGAGCCCATAGTCTTCGCGGATGCGGTCGTTGATGAACTTTGCGTCCTGCTTGGGCACCTTGGACGTGCATTGCCGGATACACGTCTTGTTCTCGAGCATGGCCAGCTCGTATGGCGACGACAGGATACGGTCACCAAACAAGATGGATCCCAGCGATTCGGGCTGCTTTTTGGGGCCTCCCTCGGGCGTGCAAAAGTGGAACCGCGTGTCATAGTAGTCGTGCGAAATGAGCGAACGCAGCGTCGCGTTCAGCATTGGTGTGACCGCGTTCACAAACACGTCGACCTTGTCGCCTGGTGCATAATCGCGCGGCGCAGAGCCTGGAAGGTAGAATGCGGATGCCGGAGACGCCGCCAGCAACGCCGCGGTCGCAGCGGCGAGGAGGCGCATGGTGGAGGTAGGGGAGGGAGGGGAGTGAGGGTGGCGGGTTGCGCCGGTGCGTTGTCGAAGGCTGTGGACGCAGCGGTGAGCACGCAGCTGCGAGCACGCAGTCACAGGGGCGTTTTGGTGACCGTGTCGACCTCGATGAGTCGGACGGGACGAGGTGTGGTGAAAAGCGGTGTATGAAGTTGAGTTGTGGATCAAGATAATGTGTGTGGACGTGTCGCTCGCGTCAATCTGAATGCTAGCCAGCAGCCAGCAGCCAGGTCTGGCCCCTTGAGGAGCGTGGCGGGGGCGCAGGCTGCGGCGGTGGTGTGCTAGAGTGTGACGCCCAGAGGCGCAGGGGCGCGGGGCGCGCGGGGCGGCAAATAAATCCACCCCCAGGTGCGTGCCTGAATTGGACGGGGGAGCTCAAGGTAGCCTGGTAGGCCAGCACAAGCGCACAGGGCTGGTCTTCGTTAGGCATGCGGGTCCATTCCTTGGTTAAAAATACAAATCTTGACCCTTAGGGGCGAGTGACTTTCTTCCATAGTATGGGTCGAGAGGAGCACAGCCGAGCGACTAACAGCACTGCATGCACTGGTCACAAGCAGAACACACAAGTAGAATCGCATCACCGGTGGTACTCGCTGTAGGACATCCTGAGTAAGGGCACAATGAACCGAACAATACGGGATGAACCGAACAAAGAGCGCAGAAGATCTGACATTGACAATGTGTGGCGTCAACGTGGCGATCTGTTTCTCTCTAGCGTTCTCGCACAAATTGCATAAACCACATGCCTCAGCTGTCAGCTACATGGTATTGAATATTAATAGCCGGGTAATACGTGAATGTCTAAAGGGAGAGGGTGGATTGCGAGGATCACAGTCACGGATGGCTACAGCTGGGGCCACATTCTTGTCCGCTGCCTGCACCTCGTTCAAAATATGAGTTAAAGAGGTCCAGAGTGACCCGTTCGGCAGTCCATACATTAGAACGTTCCCGATGGGCCGTTGGTTTAGGGACTGCATGGAGAAACATGTGATGTGGGAGGAAAGTCAGGTTGTAGTAGGCGACGTTGCTGGGCTCTCATTCATATATCCTCCCTCACCTCCTCTCCTGACCTCCTTCTCCTCACACATTTCCCTTCGCAGCTGAAGTCGCCAGATCGCTTGCCGGACCCCATATCCAAGTCCAGGCAGCTCCCAAGGTAGTATTTGGTTCACGTCTGGGGTTAGTGCGGGGGCAGTGGCGTTAGCAAGACCGTAGATGTAAAGTGCCTCAAGCTCTGCGGTAGAGCATCAGATTGCAACTGGCGAGTCCAACTCGGGTTCTCAATCCAATGCGTCAAGAAATGCATGTCGTTGCCAGCGCGTGTTGAATCTATCGCGTGCACATGAAAATCTATGGCGGCCCCAGTGGCCGTCTACCCCGTGTGTCTAGAAGCTGTAGTCATATGCCGTGTGTATGTGAATGCCGCCAGCCCCAAGTGTTTCGACTGGTGTCGTTTACGACGAGAGCTCGGACGAGAGCTCGACGCCCGAGTCGGCGGGCGGAACCTCGACACCCCAGCGCTGGGCCTGGCCGCGGGCGTTCTTGTAGAATGCAATGTCGGCGCCCTCCTCGATGAACTGGGGTGGTTAGCGGGGGTCTACCGCAGCATTGGCATGGGTGTTGGCGCGCGCGTTGCACATAACGACGCGAAAGGCCATAAGGGCAATGGGACAGCACGACCCGCGACGATACTCACAAGGCAGTTGCGGTGGCTCTTCCACAAGGACACGAGCATGTTCTCCTCGGAACGGTTGTAGTGCTTGCCGAGCAGCTTCTTGAGTGCCTCAGTCGCCTCCCACTGCGTTTGTCAGCTTGACCCATACAGGGAGCAGGGTGTAAACGTACAGCGTGGTAGTGAGGGATCTTGCTGTTGACGTGGTGCAGGACGTGCGTCTCACACAGGCCGTGGACCATGTATGTGCCGACAGGGCCGTAGAAGGTGCGGTCAATGGTGGCGAGGGCGCCACGGGGGAACGTCCACGTCTTGTCCGAGTAGTGGGCTGGGCGTGAGCTTCTGGATACTACGAACCGAGTGGTAGGGAATGTGGGGATAGTGGTAGGGCAGGGTATGTAGCGTGGCCACTGCCACTTCCGCCAAAGTCTCTACCTCCTTTCCTCCTCCTCCCGATCTCCACGCTCTCTCGCCTTGCTGTGAATCTGCTTCACCACTCTGCCCCCGCCTCCCTCTCTGTAACCCATCGTCTCTGCGTCCATTCTTCCGCCTCCTCTAGTCCCTCTTGGCCACATAGGCAAATTCCAACACAGGGGTACTCACGAAGGGTGGGGTCGGTGTGCTGGAGGTACGTGATCTGCACGATGAACGCGTTCACGAGGAGGTAGGGGATAAAGTAGATGGTAAACATCTCCTTGAAGCTGCGGACCATGGACCAGTAGGTGAGACCGGCAATGACGAGCATAAAGCCGAAGTCAGACCAGAGAATCTGCCACTTGTGGTTCTTGCGGAAGATGACCGATGAGGGGTTGAAGTCTATGGGTGTTAGCAGGGCGTTCGCATCGATTCCGACCTCTAGACCAAGTGGTACACTGCTCAGACTGTTGTGCTTGCAACTTGCAGCAGCACTCAACGGTGGCAATGGACCCAAGCCCAGTCTCTAGTAGCGACACGTACGGTTAACCCATGTGCCGTACCTCTGGCCAGCGGCGTTCATGAAGAGGTAGAGCGGGAAGCCGAAGGCCTCGTACATGAACAACCAGAAGGCGGCGATCGGGACGTGGTCGAGGACCTCGGCGAGCATGTTCTGCGCCTCCTCGGGCACGCTTGATGTCAGCCACTTATCGGAACCCCATCCCTATCCCAGTGCCTCCCCATTGAGGCGCTGCCACGACTCACTTGATACCAATGACCTCCTCCTCGCTCTGCGCCTCGGGGAGGGGAAGGCTGTACTCCTTGCGGGTACGGGGAACAAACACCTCGTCACGCGTCAGGCTACCCGTAGTGGCGTGGTGGCGGCCGTGCGAGATGCGCCAGGCGTGGTAGGGGACGAGGAGCGACGAGTGGACAAACCAGCCCACCGTGTTGTTGATCGTCTTGCTCTTCGAGTACGACTGGTGGCCGCACTCATGACTGAGGTTAGCTTGGGTGACGTGGAGGAGGGGGGCGGGGGGTAGATGTAACGCGGGGGTGGCCAGCACAGTGCAAGACCAGGCGGGCATTGGTTCGTCCAACAGCACATCAATGCAGCTGGGTCCCCAACAACTCAATGGAAGTGAGGCGGCCGCACTCCATTCAACCAGGTAGGAAACTCACCCGACGACCCAGAGACCGGTGCCCCAGAAGCCAGCGAAGACCCAGTAGAAGACCCAGAGCGAAGCACGCAGCACCTTGGACGGCAGAGGCTCGAGGTTCCTGTTATCTATCAGCAATGCGAACGCATTTCGCCGGGCGCCGCCGTCCGGTTGGCACAGGATCGCAGAGGCGACTCACAGGTATGCGAGGGCATCCTCGATGTGGTAGGCGCCGTACGCGAGCACGCCGAGCGCAGTGAGGTCCTGGATGAGGTAGAGCGACGAGCGGATGGCCGAGCGGTCAAAGCAGTGCGCACTGGGGTTAGTCGGGTCACTGTTGAGTCGTCGAGGGCACAGATAGTGAACGTACGGGATCGCGTCGAACAGCTGCTTGGTGGTGAAGTTGGGCACCTCGAACCTGGTGGTCAGCACGTGCAGCGGGGTCGCGAGGGGGCAGTGGCCGATAAGGGATGAAAGCTCACTTGCGGTCCTCGGGCAGGTCGTCGACATCGACAGTCTTGCCCTTGAGGCTCTGCTTCTGGACGGACTCTCCAACACGCTGGCGGACGGTCGACATTTTGGGTGGATAAGGAAGAATAGAGCACGTTCATCTCGTGTTGCTTTTGTGCGCGAGCCAGCGTCCCGAGCACGCCAGCGCCAGCACTCGCCCAGCTGGACAGTCGCACAGCACATCCAGCCGACCCGGACCCCACAGACCGCAGAAATCTTTTAGCAAGTCACAATCGATCCGAATCCAATGTCGGCGCAGCACCTGAGACCCATCTCAGACAAGCCGTGGCCCCGCCTCTGGCGCCGTCGCCCCTGTCTCCCCGCACACCCCGGCCGGTGTCTGCAGCCTGAAGTCTGCAGTCTGCACCATCTGTAACGGGTACCCTGTTTCGACAGCGCCCAACTTTTTGCCCATTCCAAGTCACCTTGCCGCTTTGAGACGCAAGGCGAGCAGCAGCCAAGGGCGATTAAGGGGGCCAGTTGCGCGCTTGGCCGCGCTTGGACGGCGCTGGGCTCTTCGGCCAGTTAGAACTGATGCAGAAAAAAAAAAACTGACGAGTGATCTTGTTCGCCAGGGGGAAGTGGCGTTGCGTGAGTTGGAATCAGGTAAGAGAAATGAACGTGGGTTTGCCTTGGAGGATGCGCCTGTTGCCCATGAAATATCACACTGGGGTCGCGGTTCAGGACGTGCAGACGATCAGGGACATCACGAGGCAAAGTCTATACAGCCTGATCGGGCGCGTCAGCCAGATTAAACAGAAAAAATTCCTCCGACTGCCCGCCTGCCCATGACTCGTAGCGCTATTCATGCGCCAATGAAAATACCAGGCTACGGGATCAGACATTCTCCAGGCACAGACGTTTGCTTGGCGCGTTGAGTACCCCGTCCAACGCGCAACGTCCAGCGCGTCCACGTCAAGGCACGTTGCACAGCTCGAGGCACATTGCACATCCTTGTTGGAACACCGGTGCAGCCGGCAGAGATGATCTCCCGCTTTCGTGCTCTATCATGCTCATCACTCCGGATAATCGCTTCCCCGTGGCGCGGTTGACGGCAGTTCTACCCCCTGCGCCTTTCGTTTCAACACTCCCAACCTCGAGCATGATATGGATACGCGCACTGGGTCGTCGAAGCCACAACCAGCGTCGAGGGGTCAAGAACGTCGAGTTCGGGTTCTGGAACATGGAGCAGCCGGTGTGAACATGGAGCAGCCGATGCGAGAAGAAGCCAACGCACGGTGTTGATCCCTTCTCACATACCGACATGACGTCAGAATGGACACTGCTTCTCATGGGATAGCAAACATGCCGCTGATCTTCCGCTGATCAACCACACCGTCATGTCGATCCATCTCTTTCACCACCCTAACAAGTCATGTCCATTCTTTCTTTACCCGACGAGGTAGGTGTGAAGCAATCGTCGTGGCTGACCCATTAGCTAAAGGTAGCAATACTTGCCGTAGCCGGCAGTGTCGACCTCCGCACGCTTGCCAATGTCGCCCAGACATGCCGTGCGCTGCGCAGAGTGATCAACGTGGGTATCAACTCACTACCAGTGCTCACGAATCTTTAGCAGGACCAAATGGTGTGGCGCGAAATCCATCTCCTCAAGTATGACGACCCCCGTAGGGCATGCGCCTTCCTAACCCCACGTCCGGAATACGATTGGAAACAGCGTGTGATCGACCGCGACTTTGTCACGACGTACCTCAGCTTGCACCCCTCACCCGATTACGAAGAAGTTTTCGCTTATATCGAGAGGATCCGCCCATCACCGGATGAGATTGATCCCATTATCCCGCATCCAGTGGTAAGCCGGGTCTGTCCTCGGAACAAGCACTGATCCACCCAGGTACAACATACCCCTCGCGTTCTCAAAACAGTCCTCGACTTGTATCTCGATCTCCCAGCCCTTGCCCCTGGGACGTCACGCAACGTTGACATTCTGGAAGCGATTGTCAAGACGAAACTCTTTGGACTCATGTGTGTTACTGTCGGCTCCCCCAATGTTAGTGAACGATTAGTGGCTACGCTGCTGCACTCGAGCAAGCGGTTCCGGCGCCATGTCCGCGGGTGGTCTAATTTCCTGCAATATCACCGTGGCCTGTACACCGACGAGGACGTCCTTCCTAAGGACCAAGTATACTGGGATGGGCTGGCGGCTGAGCTGTCATTTGCAGGTGAGTAGCTGGGCTGTCTTCCGCTGACCGTAGCCAACAACCTTATGGGGAAGGAGGCCTTGAAGGGTGAAAAGCAGATCGATAGCCGACTCGCACGTCGTGCCATTTCAGATGGCATTGACTCTGTGCGAGGATTAGGCATCCTTGGATTACAGCGGCCAGGGCATCTTGACAAGGACACTGTGTGGGACTGGGCCCATGTCCGAGGTGAATGGTACGGAATCCAAACACTCGAAAAGACTGCACGTCGTGATCCGCGGATGGGCTATTATCGCCCACTCTGTGAGGTGCCTGATTCGTTTAACATTTCACCGACCGCAACTCTGAGAAAGCTCAAAGCGTACGAGGCTTTCGGTATGAGGGACCCACCCCTTCCTCCAGTCTACTTTTCCGGCACGTCCCAACCCCCCAAAGACGGCGGCGACATGCCGTCCCCAAAGTCCATTTTCGGTCTTGTCCACCTTACGAGTGACGATCCGCCCGAAGTACGGTGGACTGCTGCAATTATCAACCGGGCACGGCGCGACCGAAGTATCATCTTCCAAGGTGTGCAGGTGGGAGGACCTGGTGCAAGAAGAGGCGTTTTCGGGGTGAGCGGGCTCGTCGACTCTGTTGACAGGCACATGCTGACGAAACCCTCAGGCGTTCATGTACTGGGACTGCAAGGACGACGACGACGAGCCACCAGTCGTCGACTTTCATGCGAGAAGCGATGGGATGGTGTGGCTGTTTAAGATTGACGGCAAGGGGAGGAAGTCGAGTAGAGCTTGATCACGCATGGTATTCAATTTCATGGGCGCCCTCCAACTCGATAGCTGCTCAGAAGGACTGTCGCCGGTGCTGGCGCAGCTACTCTGTGCGGCCAGCCTGCTCGATATTAATGGCCCTTGTGTGAAGCATTGAGAACACGTCTTGTGGCATGGTGGCAAGAACGAGGAGTTGCCCAGTTTGCGTCACGTGACAACCGGGCCGGTCATGTCCGAGCCCCGATCTAAGCTGGGAGATAGCGGCCATTGCGACATGCGATGGAGCGAGTCATCAATCTCCAACGTCCCGCTCATACCAACGTGCATCCGTGCTCATGCTCTTCAGGACAGCGCTCGCCTCCTCCAGACTAGTGTGCAATAGGAACATCCGAGCTGCCCCGCTCCGTTTGTCGATCCCGCCACGGCGTTTAGCAAGACCCATCACGATGTCGTCCCAACCCGAGACCGAGAAGTGCCCGGTGACGGATGTGGCGTCGCTGCCCAACCCCCTCGGCGAGGGCAACTACATCAAGTGGGTGGAAATAACGAGGGGGCGCTGGGAGTGGACATAAGTGTACAGTGCACGATTGTTGACGCTGGCAGGACGGCTGGATGCCTTATCATTGGTGACGAGGTGCTCAACGGCAAGACAAAGGACACGAACAGCAAGTGAGCAGGGTGTGTCAACAGAGCGAGGCGTGTCCATCTATATCTCGCCCGTCCCTCCCCGCCATCCAGCAAGCAGCGTTTCTGACATTAGCTTCTTTGCGCAGTTCTGCTTCGACCTGGGAATCGAGTTGTACGTCGTCGCTGCCAACGATGCTGTGTGTGTTGACACGTACCCAGAAAGCGCGTCGAGGTCATCCCCGACGAGGAGGACGAGATGTGAGTAACCTGTCCTCCAGCAGGGCCGTCCTGACAATAGCATCGAGGCGGCGCGGCGCATGACGGAAAAGTACGACTTTGTCGTGACTTCTGGCGGTATCGGCCCTACGCATGATGGTATGTTCCCAGGGTCGTATCGTACGCTGGGCGCGAGAGGAGCGCAGCTTCCCAAGCCGAGTCTAGCGGCTGAAAGCGAGCACGAAGTGTAGGCGGAAATAGAAGATTGAGGACGAAGAGGAAGAGCATGAAGACAAAAGGCCGGAGGCGGAGCTGCCCTTCCCTTAGCATTCGTCCCCGGCATCCAGTCCCCGCTTTCTTCCCTTCGTCATCGGCCCCCCGAACACGACTAACAGCAGACATCACATACGAGTCACTCGGCAAGGCCTTCGGCCTCCCCCTCGCCCACGACGCCGAGACCCTCCGCCGGATGATGCTCATGACGACGGCCGCGCGGCGCGCCGAGCTCGAAACGGCGAGCCAGGAGGAACGCACCGCGCGCGAGCGGATGGCGCTCTTCCCCACCGCAAAGGGCGACGGACAGGACGGGGCGCGGAGCGAGGTTATTTTCGTCGCCGATGATCGATGGGTGCCTGTCGTCCGTCTTGGTGGCAAGGTGGGTCCACGATAGGGGCAGAGTCAGGCATCCCGAGCGCCTGGTGCAGCTACTGCTACAGTTACGCTAACTCGCCAGCTATGCGTATTCCCAGGCATTCCGAGCTTGTTCCAGCAGCTCCTACTGGGTCTCACGCCATACCTGCCCCTCCCGCCGGCGTCGGCCAAGCCGTTCCGATACCTCATCTACACTTCGTGAGTCGAGCCGAGCCTGGGTGCATTGACTGCCAAGGCCGGCTACACACACACGATATGACTAACGCGCCAGGATGCCCGAGTCGCGTATCGCACCGTACCTCACCGAACTGCAGGGGCGTGTGAAGAAGGAGGGCATCCGTGTCGGGTCCTGTGAGTTCCGAGCGCCAATCTACGCGCGACGCCACGAAACAGCGCTCGCTGACGTCAGACCCATACCTCTACAAGGGCGTGCACGTCAGTCTGATCGGGCACGACGTCGCGCGCGTCAAGGAGCTGGGACAGGAGGTCAAGGACAAGCTCGAGGGCAAGATCATCTCGGAGGGTGAACTGGGTAATGAGACGGAGACGAGCAAGGAGTAAGTTGATAGCGGCGTTGGAGCCAAAGCTGGGAGCGCACACTTTCCAGGACTCCTGCCATCTACAGTGTAACGAAGTTCCTGGCAGTATGCAGAAAGGTGCGGCCTTCCGGCTGGTCTTGATACTAGTTTCATCTCTGGGTATCGGCCCGATCCCGACTACGAACAGGGCGTTGGGTTTGAAGACTATGAAGCAAGTATCAAGAGCGCAATCAGCGTCCAGCGGTCCACAGCCCGGCGGTGGTTTTATCCGCCGTGCCGCAGAATTAAGCTCGTTTCGAAGTCGAGCTCAAATGTCGCAGGTCAGATCCCACGACTGGCCCGCTGTGCAGTTACCAAGCCCGAGACCCCACCAGCGCTGCGCGACGCGGGCCACCGCCTCGCGCGCGGACACGGTCTGCGTCTCCATCCTGGCGTCAGCGTGCGGTCCCCGAAGAGCGCCCGGCACAAATACACCCAGCGGAACTCACGTGGACAGCCAAGGCTCGAGCGACGCGAGGTAGTGGAACCCGTCGACAGGCTCGGCGGGCGGGTACGTCGTGATGGGCTCGAGGGCGGGGTAGCTCTGCCACTCCTTGCGGTGGACCCAGGTAACGTTTCCAAAGAGGGCCGCGAGCGTGGCGTCCGGAAGCCGGGCAAAGGAGAAGAGCTTGACGACGTATTCGCCCGAGCCCGGGGTTGTCTCGCCGTTGTACACGATCGTGAGGATTTCGGGCTCAGTCGTGCCCCCAGGCATCGTGAGGACCATTGGCGGGATGGTGCCGTTGGTCCCAAAGTAGGATGGGTTGGCGGAGGACGACGGCGTCGTGAGGAGGGTGACGTGGAGTGTCACGTAGGTCGTTTGGCTGTTGTAAGTTTGTGCCGGGCGGTTGGGGAGGGGTTTGGGGGGGGGGGGGGGGTAGGCAGCCTAAGGAGGGAGATCAAGGAGATGGGGGTGACAGTTGTTGACGGAAGGAGTACTCACGGAATCTTGGGAGCGATCACTGACGCCACACGCCCGGGGCCAGGCATGTCATGCCACGGCGCGCCAAAGAAGACTTGGTCAAACGCGTCAACCGTGACGGCGGCGCTCCCGGCGCTGGCACGGTGCACAATGTGGAACACGTCACCGGTCCCGCACGGCGGGAGGATGTCGACCACCTGCGTGTCAGCCATAATCCTCACGAGGTCGTCGTCGCAGCTCTCTGTATGTTACGTCTGACATACCTCGGTGTTAAGGTGCAGCTGGGCGCCGCTGGCGGTGAGCATGCGCTCGAAGACCTGGAAGTTGCCGCCCTCGACGACGAGCGAGCCGCTGTGGCCCAGCGAGACGGCCGCGCCGAGGGCGTGTGTCTGGTCCATGTTGCGCGCGTACTGTTGTCAACAGGGTCACCAGCTAAGAGGAAGGGGGACGGGGGGGGGGGGGGGGTGGTTGTGGAGGGGAAACTGATACCATATCGGATGTCGATGGTATTTGTGCCCCTCGTGGACGGAGTGCGTGCAAGGCCACACCCAGAGTCACCAAACCACCTAAACCACCTCATCTATAAACTAACGCACAAAACACTCGACTCACATTAACCCGCACAATCGGCCCCATCATCTCCCTCGCCCACCCCATCCCCGCACCGACATCCAACGCCCACTGGAGCCCCGTCACATTCGTGATATTGACGCCCAGCCCGGCCGTGTCGGCAAACGCCTCGATGCTCGCGACGGGACCGCGTGACGCGAGCCACGCCGCATCGTACAGACTGGCAAAGTGGTCGAGCACGAGGTCGTTGGCCGCGTCCACGTTGGAATTGATGGCGGACATGTTCGGGAAGCGCGTCGGCACGTCCATGTAGCTGAAGACGATGTTCGTGCCGTCCCAGACCATGAATTGGGCGCTGCCGGGGGCCTGGATGGCGTTGAGGTTGAACATCTGGGGTGGTTAGTGTGTGCTGGGTTCACCAACGGGGAGATTTGGCGTGTGCTGTGTGGGTGTGTGGTTTTGGTTTGTCGTTTCTCTGTTTTCTTTGGGGGTGGGGATGAGGGAGGAGGTTGATGAGGTGTGGTGCGGTGGCAACAGTCACTCCCTCAACCGTCTGCCCAACCCAGAACGGTGGAACCAAACAAATGAACATCATTAACGCCCCGTGCTCAGTTTCGACCACCTCCGATAAGGCCATAACGGCACCTAGCCATGTTCCACCCCTGGCTCTCTGACCATCGACTATGCAGCGACTCACATCGATAGCCTTCATGAGGTTCCGGTTCGCTTCAACGAAAATCGTCGCGCCGAGTTCGACAGGCACATTCCCCATGTCGTTGTGCGGGTACACCACCGTCGACCCTGGCGTCAGCCTGCACCTTGACCACTACACCACTACACTGCCCAACCCGACACAACCACCACACAACCACCACGCAACTGGCTCACACCATACCGGAGGGTTACTTACGTCCACCAACATGACCTTCTTTCTCAAAAACGACAATCTCGCCGAGGAGACTCCCCAGCGCCAGACCCTGTGCCACCTCGGCGGCCTCGGCGGCACGGCGGAGGAAGAACGCCGCCGCCGACCCCGCCGCGCCCGCGCCGACCACCGCGACGCGCTTCGGCCCCGTGCGGGGCGGGCGGAAGACTGGGCCGTTCGTGGCCGGGAGGATGGCCGCGGCGAACGCAAAGGGCAAGAGGAGGAGGAGGAGCATGTAGTGTCCTGAACGCGGCATTGTGAAGAAGTGGGGAGGGGGGAGGAAAGGAAGTGAGGGGAGGGGTGGGGAGAGGTGGGAGATGTGTGCCGTTCTTATGAATGGTTCTCGCACAAGGACCCCGACGCGCACGCGACCCGACGCTCGGCACGACGTGTACTCCGACGCGACCGGCGCGCAGCAGATGTGCATCCGTTGGGACGTGGCTCTAGCGTCGTGAGTGCTGCAGCGTGCAGTGTGCGGCGTGCAGCATGCAGTACACGCGTTGTAGTGTGTTTCGTGCATTCATGTGGCAAGTGTGCAAGTGTGCACGACCTGCAGGCCCCGAAGCGGACCCGCAAATGGGCCGCGAAAAGCCACACTCGTGCTTGGGCCACGGGGTGCCACACTGCCACACACCACACACCACACGCCACACACACACACACCACGCGCGTGCGTGCAAACGTTGCCAGCTTGTCAATTGCCAGCCTGCAGCCTGCCTGCCCGTTAGTGAGTTTCGCCACGACACGACGACACGTCCTTTGGCGAAGGGCAATGCGTAGTTCACTCTGCGTCCCTGCCCCTGTTCGCGAGCGGCAACTTGGAGCTGCACACAAGGGTTGCGGCTTGTTTGCACCACGATCGAGGTCACAGAAGGATGATCCGAGTGTCCGTGCGCGCGTGCAGGTGCCTATTTTGTTTGCTTCCAAATGCTTGCACCACCTTGGCAACGTTGATCGTACTGTACGTTTGTTCACGCCTTGGGCCATGTGCCATGCGCGTAAGCGCCAAATGGCCGGTGTTTGGTGCCGCCACAACTCTCGAGTGATTGGTGCCGCCCAGTGGCCAGCGGCAGTAACCCACGGCCTCGCTTCTCGTGCTCGACGCACTGACGCTCGTACCAGCCTGTGTGGGCCAAAGGAGGTAAAGGACTGCAGACGCACGCGTCGTGTCTCACTTTATTACAGCCTTGCGCACTTACCTTGTTGCTTCCTACACGTGTCCGAATAGGCTACAGCACACTGGACTGTGCGTGCTCGGTGATGTCACTGTTTCCCGTCAAGAGGTCCGTGTGTCCAAAGGATATCCGTGTGCGAGGCAGGATATCCACCTGCCCATTCGCAGTGGCAAGTCTGCAAGACGCCGTGGCTACACCAAGTGTGTCCGAGCTTACCAAAGCGTTGCCCCCATGTCTGATGTGCCGGATTCGGATGTGTCGGATGTGGCGTGAACACGATGTCAGCATGATCGCCAACGCGCCAACACGTGCAGGGTACAGCGTGGACGTCATACGCCACACGGTAGCTACATATTCCTTGTTGCTGCACAGGTCCATCTGACGCTCTGACATGGGGTGCGTGCGCAAACGCGCAACCCGTTCAAACATATCGTTGAGTGCGGTCGATGCACCAAGATTGCAAGGGGAACCACCCTCCCTGTCGAGCTCGGGTTCAGAGAAGCAAACTCGTCCACGAGGCTTTCTCTATTGATCCCGACAGACGCTGCGTCCGAGCTCAAAGTGGGTCTCGACACACTGCGCCCTCGAGCATGGAGACACGTTTCGTGAGGCTTGACGGTCAAGCTATCCGAATCGGTCCCTGCATGCTTGCGAAGCACAGCGCCACCCTTCCTGTCAATGACCCAGCAGGGAGAGCAGCGGGTGCGAGTGGCAACACGTTGTTCGCATAGTACCCTCGCTCGCCCTGGGCTCGTGACAGGAAGAGTCACCCCCCAGCGTCTCTTGATATCCAGCGTGCGGGTGAAGGCCTGAGGTACAGACCCAAGCTTGACGTCCTGGCCAGTGTCAGTTGAACCGTTACGCGGCGAGACGAGTGCGTGTCGCGGTGGCATTGTCGCTCAAGATGGAGGCCTCACATTGAGTCGTCAGTTTCGCCCAGTGTTCGTCAGGTGTGCAGATCACTGCCGTACCGCTGCTCATACGAGCCAAGCAAGAGAGTCTCTTATCAAGCGTGCCGCGGGTGAACGCCGGGGGTACATACACGCTCAAGCTTGTCCTGGTTGCGGCAGTGTCCATTGTGTCGATACGCGGTCAACGAGGGTGTGTCTCCCTGCCATCGTCTCGTCGAAGATGTAGGTTGCGGCTCTCAGTGAGGAGTCAGTCTAGGTCATCACGTGTTAGTTCTGCAAAGCATTGCCGCACCGCTGCACCTAGGTACAAGGCAAAAGCCCAGCTGCCCTATGTTCTGTCGCGACCTGATGTAAACATTGGCAGACATACAACTTGTCCAGGCTACCACAGCATGCCGTCTATTCAAACCGCCCGCTTGCGATGCACTCCTTCCCACTCAGCTGAAACCAACTTGTCCCGGGGCTCGAACCCAATGCCAGTACACCCTGTCCTAGTCATCCCGCCACGCCACCTCGCCACGCGCCCACCGCTCCGCCCAGATATTCCGCTTGTGGTACGTCTTCCGCGCGGCCTTGAACTCGGCGATAAAGTCGTCGAGCGACTGGCGGCCCTAAGAGGTGTCAGCCGAGCAGCAGAGGGTGAAAAGCTCGTGTTTAACGGGGCCACAAATGGTAGGTTCTTGTTGAGACTGGGATAGGCATGGATACGTACCTTGTCAGCAGCCTCGCCGACGGTGGGCGAGTCGACGCGCGAGCCCGGCGCGCTCCCGCCCTCGATGAAGGCGGTGGCGAGGCGCTCGCTGGCGTCGTCTTGTGCCGTGAGCGAGTGGCGGAGGCGCATGTGTAGGAAGGAGGGGCGCTGGCGCTGGTGGTGTTAGTGGTACGATGCGGTCGTCGCGTCGAGATTGCTCGTTGCTTGCGTTTCCATCCGGGGACGCTAGGGTGATGGCTGATGGGATCCACTTCGACACGGCGGGCAGTACTCTTGACACAGAAGAGCCTCAAAGGGAAGAGCACAAATGTTCACCAGCTTGACGCCATGGACGCCTCGACACCGCGCAGCATAACAGCTCACGAGCTTCACGGCCCAGACACATCGACAGGCAACACCGCTCTGTAACGTACGATGCACACCACCACGCTCCTCTTCTACTCAACTCACCTGGTACAGGTTCTGCTGGGCCTTGTCGACATCGACCCACATCTTCTTCAAGTCCTCGGCGTGCTGGTACGACTGTGCGGTCGCGTCACGGAGGGCAAAGAGCTCATCGCGGAGCGCGAGGTTTCGTCCTGTGGCATCAGCAAGTGTACATGGCCATGTTTGTGGGTCTGGGCGATTCTGCGACCAGGTCGTCATCGACGGGCCGCACTGAATCATTGCTGACGGTGGCTGTGTGACACCGCCATCGCATTGAGACCGGCTATCATCGCCAGGCGGGCAAACGCGGACGGCAAAGTGCACAGAAACGCAAAGTGCACAGCATGATGGCAGGAGAGACACGCACGCGCAATATCCTCATTCTCGCGCCCCAGCCGCTCGACCTCGGCGGCCAGCTCCTGCACCTCGGGGAGGGAGAAGAGGAATGCCTCGGTGAGTTCCGGCGATGACAGGAGGTCCTTGAGAAAGGACGCGGGGTACGACGCGAGCGATGGAAATTGCTGGAGCAAGGGCGTGGCCATTGTCGCTTGCTGGCGTTCGGGGGCGGTCGGGGGCGGTCGGGGGTAGGTGACGAGGTCGATGGTGGTGGTGGCGCGTTTGATGGCGATGGCGTGGCCATGTGCTAGCTGTTGGTGGTTGGTGGGATGTTAGTGTGCGTGTTCTAGCTCGGTGAATCGGATCGGACCCCTCTTTACGGTAAAGGGCATGACGTCGTGGCAGGGAGGCAATAATGCAAGTGGCCAATTTCCCCGGTGCCGTGTCTGTCTGCCTGGGTGGTGCCTGCCCCACGCCAACCCCACCGTCAAGCGTCCGCCTCCCCACATCCATCCCATCCCCTTCATGGACTTCGGCTTTGAGACCATCTCAACCACTCTACATCTCCGCATATCCCATCGCCTGTCTTACAAATTCCACTACTCTGCCGTTCCTTTGCAGCCTAAAACATTCAAATATCACGACCCACCGTCTACGCTCGCTCCCATGACCCCCGCCCGACCATGAAGCCCACCACCGAAGAAATACCAACCGGCGTCGATCCCGTCCTCTGGACGACGGACAATGTCAACGAGGAGTGAGCGTCGCTACTATTTCGAGCAGGTGACCGTTCGGAGGACTCTGGGGGGCGTCATGACGCGTCGCCCCGACATTCATTTCCATCTCCCCACACGCGTTCCAGGCTGACAAACCCAGCCACCTCGCCGCATTCGCGCGCGCGCTCAAGCAGCCCGACTACCACGAGGCCGACGACGGCGCGCTCTCGCCCGCCTCTCCGCGGTCTCCAGATTACTCGCCTGAGGACGCGCCCGAGTGGAAGATTGGTGTCGAGAAGCTGACTGCTACGTCCGACTTTGCTGTAAGTACCGCCGTGTTGCCACCCGCTGCCGCGTCGGCGTGCCGCCTCTCGACTCTTGATCGCAATGTACTGACGGTTAGCCTATTCACCAGCGTGTTTCCAGGTAGGTGTTGCGATCGGAAATCTGTGGATCTGCACTGTCGGGGCCAAGATGTGCAGTGCTAATCTCAGGCGGCGATCGAAGAGTCAAGGCTTTGGCCTCACGTATCACCTCATCCGATGGCCACTACTTGTGAGTTGCTTCACGCGGGTACGACGATGGAGGCGGCCAGTCGACGGGTGGCGACGGGCCGGCTCGTGTTCATGTACGCGTCGGGACGCGCACCAATTCGTGGTTTACGAGCTGTCCAAGGTGCCCCCAGTCGCCGCTTCCTGTATCCGACTCGGCCCGATTCTGCCCTCTTTACGCCGCCAGCTAACATGCAGGCGTTCCTCTTCCTCATCATCTCCATCGAGTTTGGCGCCTACGTCCTTACACGCCAAGCGGTGAATGTTCTCGAATGGTCGTTTGCATGGCGCGGGCACAAGCGCGTACTGCGCAAGAATCTTCGCAAGGCCAAGACGTACACCGAGTGGGTGGCGGCAGCACGCGCCTTGGACGAGTACTTTGGCTTCAACGATTGGAAGGAGAGCGACGACGACTCGTACTTTGATGCGGCGCTTGTGCGGCGTGTGCGCAGCACACTGTCGCGTCTGCGTGCGGCAAAGGACACGCGGGGCGTCATGGACGCGCTGTCTGTGTGCGTCCGCGCCAACTTTGCTGGGACAGAGAGCGTCAAGATGTACTCTGAGACGTTTTTCGGGACAAAGCGTCTGATCGAGTCGCATATCCGCGAAATTGTCGCCAGTCTCGACTATGTCCGTAGTGCGACCGACATTACCCTCGAGGAGAAGCGCACATTTTTCCGCGGCGTCAACAAAAATTATGGCTCTAGCGCACTCTGTCTCTCGGGTGGCGCGAGTTTCGGCTATGTGAGTTTGAACCGCGGCTACGCTTCGCGCTGTTGTTGACACGATCCAGTATCACTTGGGCGTCGCCAAGGCTTTCCTCGATGCCGACCTCCTTCCGCGCGTCATCACGGGCACGTCGGCCGGCGGCCTCATTGCAGCCTTGGTCTGCACGCATACCGATGCCGAGCTCAAACAGCTCCTGCGTCCTGAACTGGCCGATAAGATCACTGCGTGCGAAGACCCGCTCTCTGTCTGGATCCGCCGCTGGTGGGAGACGGGAGCGCGCTTTTCGGCCCTCGAGTGGGCACGCAAAGCCATGTTCTTTACCCGCGGTTCGCTCACGTTTAAGGAGGCGTACGAGCTCACCGGCCGTGCGCTCAACGTGTCGGTTGTGCCGGCTGACCGCCACTCGCCCACCATTTTTCTCAACCACCTGACTGCGCCAAACTGCATCATCTGGTCGGCTATTATCGCCTCTGCTGCTGTTCCGGGCATTCTCAACCCGGTCGTCCTGATGTCAAAGGACCGCGATGGGTCCATCAAGCCGCACCACCTCGGCGGGTCGCGCTTCAAGGACGGCAGCTTGCGCGAGGACATTCCACTCGGGAGCCTGCACACGCAGTTCAACTGCAACTTTTCCATCGTATCACAGACAAACCCACACATTCATCTCTTCTTCTTTGCGCCGCGCGGATCGGTCGGCCGTCCCGTCGCCCACCGCAAGGGTCGTGGCTGGCGTGGGGGCTTTATCCTCTCGGCACTGGAATCCTACATCAAGCTCGACCTCTCCAAGCATTTCAAGGTCATCCGCGATCTCGACCTGATGCCTCAGCTGCTGCAGAGCGACTGGAGCGGTGTCTTTCTTCAGCGCTTTTCGGGCGACGTGACCCTCACGCCGCGCAGCGTTGTCAGGGACTGGTTCCACCTCCTCGACGACCCGGACCGCAAGCAGCTGGAGCGCATGCTCTCTGTGGGCCAGCGTGTCACATGGCCCTCGCTGCACATGTCGAGTAACAGGATGAAGATTGAGCGTGCGATTCTCCGTGGCCGCGCCGAGGTGCGCCTCGCATTGCACCGCGACCGCCCAACGACAGATGTCAATGCCACCCCCGTCGAGACGGAAACCCACCCGGTCCCGATCGAGAGCGACGCCGACGCGGCGATTGCCATGCGCGCACGCCAACGCCGATCCCGCACCGACCTCAAGTCGGAGGGTATCCGGCGGCGCAAGGGTCTCCGCCGCGAAGCGCTCGAGCACCAGATGCTCACCATCCACCCACCGCAACACACGACTCTGTCTCAAGAACCCTCGCAACTGTCGCCTGGCCCACGCTCGCCCATGGCCTATGTCGGCGACACGTTCCGCCAGATGCGCTCGTTTGCGGGTTTCCGCAATGGCCAACCTGCGCCCCGCTCCATGTCGCGCATGAGCATTGCGCGCTGGTTTGCCGCCGAGGACCCGTCGAGCTCGGAAGACGACGACGACGCGCCTGACGTCCAACAGTGGTCGTTGGATGGGTACCAGCGCGACCACGAGGGCCAGGGCTTTGACTCGGAGAGCGACCCCGAAGCGCACCACACCTTTGGAGGACACCCAGACACTGCCATCTTCGACAATGCCAGCAGCCGACCGAACTCTGCAAGCTCGGCCGCGTCGACCAACAACAATGGCCCGTCGCAGGATGCGTAGGGTTCGCAGCAAACAAGACATCATCATACCTAGAGTCATTGAGCGTGCATGTATCTATATATTACAGGGTGGGGCGCTTGGCCTGGTTCTCGTTCGCCTCGAGACGAGCTATCTGGCTGCGGGTGTTAGTGACAGGTGCTAGTGGAAATAATGCTGGCGACAAGCTTGGCGGGGACAAAAGAACGTCTTCCTGTCAAGCCCGTCTATGCCCGTACTCACGCATCCCGGCGCGCCGCGCGCCAGCGAGCCAGCTGCGCCTCCTCGTGTACGCGGAACCCGAAAATCTTGGGATCGTAGCGGTCGGCCTTGATGGCCGCCGTCGCCGTCGAGATACCGCCGACGCCCGCGGGCTCGCGGCGCAGGTCGCGCTCCGAGCTCGGCTGCCCCTTGCTCGGGATCATTTGCGGGTACGCCATAAAGAGCATGTGCGGGAAAGTGGTGCCAAAGTAGGCGCCGTCAATCGAGCCGTGCCGGTTGCTCTTGGGCGAGTACAGGTCTTCGCAGCGGGGGCAGTAGAGCTTGACCGCCTTTTGGTACGGAATGTCCGTCAGACCCACGGGCAGCAGCGGCTGCGAGTAGCAGTAGACGCGCGGGCAGCGGCCAAAGTCGGCCTTGCGGTACTTGTCGAGCTGAGTGTGAGTGTGTGCGCGATCGAGCGGCAGCGAGCGGGATAAGGAACGGAAAGCGTGGGCGGGGATTGTGGAAAAATCGTCCACACGTCGTGTGGGTCGATGGCCTAGAGTCGGGCTCCCCTTCAACCCGGCTCTGCCAGCATGCCCAAAGCCGAGGCCGGTAGCGACACCGACACCGACACCGCGGACGCCGTCTCTATTCCCCTGGCAGCGTCTAGAGTGATAGGATCCTGGCCGGCAGCATTGCAGCGCACCGCATCGATGCCAGCACCTCGACCAGTCTCTCTCCCCTCTTGCTTGTCACCGATCCCAAACCTTCCCAGCCCCATTCCCCTCCTCCCCTCCCTCGCTCTAGCCCAGAATCACATCCCAAACCTCACAACGCACCATCTTCTGCAGCCCACGCGACGTGACAATGTACCGCGCATGGATGAGGCCATAGAGGAACCGCGCACTCGTCTCGACCGCCTCGCGCGTGTCGTCGTCGAGCGCCTCGTCGTCTGCTGTCAGCGTTGCGAAGCTCACTCTATAGTTGAGGGCCGCTGTGGGATGTTCGTGGCCGTGCAGCAGGGGCTGCCGTTCTCCCCGGTTCAACCTTCATAACGAGCTGCAGCATGCGGAACAAACGCTGTCACAGCACGCATCACCAGCCACAACACCGCACAACACCACAGCGGCACCAGCGCATACAACGCACCCAACGTGTCGGTGATCAGATCCAGCGCGCGCTGGTACTCCTGGACAATCTCGCCGCTCAGGCCCGTGAGGTTGAAGCGGTCGAGAATGTAGTCTTCGTCGACCTCGGCAAAGTATTCCTATCTGTCAGCGGTGCGTCGGGGGTCGGAGCTCGACAACTGTGGTAAGGGCTGGCAATCGAGATGAATCCGGTCGCCATCGGCTGTGCTGTTGTCGCCGCTGCTGTCGTCGCCGTCGCTGCCATAGAAGTCGCCGTGCGCAACGTGCAGCACGCCCAGTCCGAGAGACAAGCCCAATCGACGCTGCCCACATCGCCGACCTCCGGAGGATACAACAATACACAACGCGCCTCGACCACTCCGACGCAGGAGCCAGCTTCAACAACTCACATTACCCTTCGTCGACAGAAACCACGAAATCCACCTTGCCGTCAGCACGCGCAACACGCAACACTCCACGCCCAGCACCGCCAGACTCACGAGTTGGAGTAGTCGCTATCGGACCCGGTGGAGAGATCGTCCATCGTGCCGGTGTCGTGCCCGATGGGGTTGTGGGTGGGGAGTGGGCGGTGGGGAGTGATGAAAACAGACCAGACCTCGACGTGCACGCCTGGTGCAATGTGTTGCACACCTGAATCCACCACGACCAGGACATTCAGAATCAAGACGCGGAGGCAAATTCCAGATCTCACCCAGGCGGCCGTGCCTGATTGCAGCCACGACCGACCATGGGTGCATTGCATCATCGTCACCACACCCACCATCGTCGTCACTACCAACATCCTACTAACAACAGTACGCACCCACTCGCCATGTCCGCCGCCGCCGCGTCTGCAGCAGCAGCGTCCACCGCCGGCCCGTCGTCGCATTCCGATTCGACGGGCACTGCACCAAGCGGACCGGATATCGGCGTCCTGCGCGAGTTGGGCAAGCAGGCCCTCGTCGAGGCGTTGAATGATGTGCGTAGCATCGGGGTTGAGTTGAGCAGAGCCGGGGACAGTCTCGATACCAGAGTGACTTGGGAGGTAGAGAGGAAAGGAGAGGAGGAGATGCCGGTAGGAGACGCTGCTAACGACCAGATTCAAGGGGCGAAGACACTCGTGCTCGATTCGGCGCTCGCGGGGCCGCTCGGGCTCGTGACGGACGTGGCATCGTTGAAGGTGAGTAACGTGGATTGGCAAGGGATGGCGCTGACTGTGTTCCTCTGACTTTGGCTTACCGTTAAATGGCACATGTGATCCAATTATTACAACCCTCACGTTGGCCGACCTCGTGCGCTGTCCCCTCCCCTACGTTTCCACAATCGCGGCTCTCCTCTCGCCTCTGCCTCTCCACACCAATCTTCTGGTTCTCGCCATGTCCTCTGTCCCCCACACGTTACGATAACAGCACCACGGCGTGGACAAAATGTTCTGGCTCGAGCCCGGCGTGCTCAACACGACCACGCGCAATGTTGTCTGGCTGTGCCGCCCGAAACGCGCCCACATGCGTATAATCGCCGAGCAGGTCCGCGCCGCCCCGGGAAAGCAGTACACGGCGCTCCTGGTCCCGCGCGTGACGGAACTGTGTAGGCGTATGCTCGAGGACGAGGGTGTGGCGGGCGACGTGACTTTGACAGAGGTAGGTGGAAACAAGTGGGGGGGGGGGGGGTGCGGGATAGGAAAGGAGACGGCCCGGGAGAGGCGACGGCTGGAATGCTGACGTGCAGTTCAAGCTCGAGCTGATTCCGATCGAGGATGACGTGCTGTCCCTGGAGCTCGAGGATGTGGCGCGGGATGTGTTCTTGGTAAGTCGGAGCACGCCCAAGTTGCCTGCCACAGTTGCGAGTGACCGCGCGACGTACGAGACTTGTACTGACACACCAGCGCGGGGACGACACACCAATCTACTACTCGAGCCTGGCGCTCACGACGCTCCAGCGGGCATTTGGCGGCATCCCTCGCGTCATTGCAAAGGGCGAGGCGGCGCAAAAGCTCGCCAACCTGTTGCAGCGCAACAGGCCCGCCGTCGAGCCGTCGGACCACATTGACAGCATGGTCATCCTCGACCGCGCAGTCGACTGGGTCACGCCCATGTGCACCCAGCTGACGTACGAGGGCATGATTGATGAGTTTATTGGTATCAGCCATTGTAAGTGGGCCTTTCACCGTGGCCAGTGGTCACGAACAAACGCGCGGTGAAGAGTGACGCTAACGCCCAGCACACGTCGAAGTAGACGCAACACTCCTGGACCCCGCGGCCCCCGCAGATAAGAAACGCAAGCACCTCCTGTCGTCGAGCGACAAGCTGTTCAGCGACATCCGCGACGTCAACTTTGCCGTCGTCGGCTCGCGGCTCTCAAAGCTCGCGCGCCGCCTCGAGGGCGACTTTGGTGGCGCCAAGAATCTCAAGAGCGTGTCGCAGATGAAGGACTTTGTCGGGCGGCTCGGCGGGCTCCAGTCTGAGCAGCAGAGTCTGCGCTTGCGTGAGTCGAGTCGGCGAGTGGACGAGTCGATTGCTGGTTGGACTTCAGCGGTGTGAGGAGGGTGAAGTCCTGCAGACTTGTCTGTGGAGGTCGTGCGGCGTCGGTGAAGGTCGTGCAGCGTCTGTGAAAGTCGTCGCAGGGTCTTCGTCCATTCGTCTTTTCAGGTTCTCCTCTGCAGGCTCCACACAGCAGATTGTTGGCCGTGAATTGCGACGGATTCCCCGCGGTGACTCCTTCGTCCCAGACTCCTTGCAACACGTTCCCGCTGACGGCAGATACTGCGCTGACCGAACAACTAATGCCCATCACGCGGACGGACGCGTTCAACCGGACGCTCGAGGCGCAGCAAAACCTGGTGGCGGGCTACGACCCGATGGCGCAGCTGACGATCATCGAGGACCTGCTGGCGCAGGGCGAGGCGGCGGCGCCCATGTCGACGGTGCTGCGCTCTGCCGTCCTACTCTCCCTGACCTCTGGGGGCATCAAGCCCAAGCTGCTCGAGGCGTTCAAGCGCGATTTCCTCCAGGCGTACGGGTACGAGCACCTGCCGCTGCTCATTGCGCTGCAGTCTTTGGGGCTGCTTGTGCGTTCGCCATGCCCCTCGCCGTTCCAGGGGGCGCGCAAGCCGTTCCGCCTCATTGTCGACGACGTCGACGACGGCGCCCCCAACGACATTGCCTACGTCTACTCGGGCTATGCGCCGCTGTCTGTCCGCCTCGTCCAGGCTGCCGCGCAGCGGAGCGCCCTGACCGGTGAGCGCCCCGACGTGGTCCGCATGGAAGGCCGCCGCCCCCTCACGGGCTTCCGCGGCATGGAGGACGCCGTCGCCGCCATCCCGGGCCCAAGCTCGGATACAGGCCCACCCCATACCCCCGCGCACCACGCACACGCACACACCAAGAGCGCTCCGCGCACCACGCTCGTCTTCTTCCTCGGCGGCTGCACGTATACCGAGATCAACGCGCTCAGGTGGATGAGCCAGCAGGGCGGCCGCAGATTCATCGTCGCCACCACAGATATCGTTAATGGCACCACGCTGCTCGACTCGTTTGGTGATCCCAAGCCCGTCGGCCTCAACCCCATGTAGGCGGCGGGACGTTGTACACTATGCATGGATTACAGTTTTGGCGCAGCTTGTACCTCTTGCCTCCTTCTCACATCTCCCTCCCCTCCCCCCATCCTACACACGCCTACTCCCTCGCGTCGCCAAACCCGGGCGGGAGGAAATTCCGCATCGTCCGCCCCTCAAGCCACCGCGAGAGCACGCCATTGAAGTCGAGCCGGAGCAGGAGCTGCTCGACATGGCGCGCCATAAGGCTATCGTCCCCGAAAACGCTCACACCTAACGTGCTCGTGCCTCCGGCGGCGAGGCGCGAGCGCGACATGATCTGCGTCACGCGCGCGCGCGACATGGACACACTGCGTGATCCGCGGCTTCCGACCCCGGACGCCGATGCCGACGCACTCGCGCTCGTTGTCGACGCGTCGCCCGCAGGGGCCGGGGGCGTGTGGGCGTCCAGGAGCATGCGGAAGAAGTCGCAGATGAGGTCGTGGAGTGTCTGGCGTTAGCGAGTCGTACATGTACGCCAAGGGCGGGGGGACGAGGCAAGGAAGAGGGCTGCCAGATAGTGTATCACGACAATGCGAGATTGTTGCTTGTCGCGCCTCGGCGTCGTACTCGGTGTACTGTCGCAGGCTCCCCTCACCGTCCCCTCCACATTTCCTCTCAGCCCACCACCCTTACTCACCCCACAAATCTCATCCACGGCCCTCGCGCGCTCCGCGACCAAGGCACCCTCCTCGCCGTCGTCTAAGAGCTCGGGGAGGACGTCGCCGCCCCACCGCTCGACGAGGCCCGCAAAGCGCTTGCACACGTCGAGAATGTCGCGCACGAGGATGGCCGATTCGCGTTCGGCGATCAGGAGGCCTTCGCGGAGAAAGGCGAGGTGGCGCGCGTGCATTTGTCTGGGGTTAGTTTGGGGGGGGAAGAAGCGTGCGGGGGGGGAGTGCGTGTGTGTGTGGGGCGGCGGGGGGGTTGGCGCGGACGAAGGTGAGAGTTGAGGAAGGATATTGACGGGGGGAAGTTGAGGGAAAAAGTTGGGGGCAAGGCAAGGTCGAGGGGACAAGATGAGGGGGAAGGTGGAAGGGGAGATGGAGGCTGAGGGGGAAGGACGAGGTTGAGGGGAGCCGAGCCCATGACGGGGGGAGTTAAATGGGAAATTGGAAGAGGGAAGCTGAGCAGAAGGTGTGGAGGCCGTGGCACGACCAAGCCTATGGCGTTCGCCATTCACGGCGTCGACACACTCGAATCGGCCACCAGCCCTGTCCTCTTGACGTCCACCTGGCCCCAGGCCTTGGCGCTGTTCGCTCTTGTCCCGCTCGAACTCCCACCTCGGCTCCAACCCCGGCCGTACACTTCAGTCGTACACTTCAGTCCCACGCCACGTTTGTGTTATATCAATCTCCCGCATCCCGAAACTCACCTCAACGTCAGAAAATCGAGATACCCAGCACCTTTGGCCGGGCTGCTCGCGCTACTAATCGCGCTCGTGGGCTGGCTCGTGGGCGCGGCGCCCGCGAGCTGGTCAAGGAGGCGGCGGTGCTGCACGCCAATGATATCCGTCATAAAGTGGCTGAGGAGCTGGTCGAGAAAGAAGAGCATTGCGCGTGTGGTTCCCCAGGCAGTGCGCGCGAGGGCTGTGCGGCGGTCCTTTTCTGCGCCGGCACCACCCTCATCTACGCCCGTATACTGTCGGCGGCGGCGCTGCGCGCCACTGAGCGCAGACCACGCCTCGAGGACGTGCGTGTGCGCGTCCCGGATCGCGTACAGGTACGCCTGGATGTCGCCGTACGCGGCCACCGCGGGGGGTGTCATGAATAGGTCGAGCGGCCAGGATACTGCGGCCGTGAGCGAGATGGGCGTGCCCAGGAGCGCGGGCGTGAAGAGCGCCCGCACACTGCCGTCGTCCGGCACCGAGGGCGGAAGCGGTGTCGCGCGCAACGGCCCCAGAGGCATCGTCCAGCTCAGCGTCTCCAGCGCACGGTCCGACTCCGCAGACGTCCCCACCGACGCACGCAGGAGGGCCAGGTCCAGGTCGTGCGCGCGGATCACGGACGACGACGATTGTGGGTTCGCCAGCAGCAGGCGGTCACGACGTAGTCGCGCAATCTCCCGGATGGCGTTGAGCGTAAAGTCGGCGTCGCGCGTGAGAAAGTAGTTTGCACTGGTGTCAGCGAGGCAACGGGAGTGTGTGGTCAAGTCGAGGGCATCGGCGGCGGACTACGTAGGTAGT
Source organism: Pascua sp. PH4015B (assembly GCA_025502685.1). NCBI lineage: Eukaryota > Fungi > Basidiomycota > Tremellomycetes > Trichosporonales > Trichosporonaceae > Pascua > Pascua sp. PH4015B. The sequence continues at coordinate 39,330 of JAMFRD010000033.1, forward strand.
CACAGGTCTGTCAGGCCACCCATGTACAGCCCAGCCCACTTTGTCGGCCTCTGTGCAATGCCTTCTCTGCCCAGCTCCTCTCCAGCTCCTCCCGGCAGACCACGACCTGCAAGCCAAGGGCCTCTGCACGAAGGCTGTGTGCAGTGCGCGCCCCCCGCCATTCGCCCGCCATCCCGCCTCCATATCGTCCAGCTCTGTGTGGTCCATGGTCCAGACGTCGAAGGACGAGTCTGAGCTGTAGATGTGGAATGCTTGACCAAAGCTCGTGGACCCCACTCTGCTGGGGTCTCGGCCTGGACAGAGCTTCGATTAAGTATTCCACACGTCGGCACCAGCACCAGCATCAACCACTCCAACGCGCCCTTGGGTGGAGCAGAGCTCGTCTCGTAGCTCGAGCAGTCGGTGTTGTACAGCCCTCCTCATGTAGCCGCCCTCTGTTTACGTCTGTCCCATCCTCTGCTACTCCCAACACATATCCGGCCCCCCTCCTTGTCACTCACAAAGTCTCAATCGCATCCGCGACCTGTGGCCCAGTCAAGATATGCGTCCACAACCACTCCCCGACCTCCCTTCTGGCTCTTTGGACAGCACCATCGAGGCCATCGTAGGGGGCCGCTAGGACGTCGGCTCTAACGCGGTCGAGGAGGGAGCGCGGCAGGACCCTTCCTTCGCGTTTAAGGGTGGCGGCAACGCGTCCGACGTAGAGGACGCACTCGCGCGTGGGCGGGCCGACGCTGGCGGGGAGGAGCGCGTCGTTGAGTTTGTATATCCGATGTGGCGGGTCAGCGCCCACGTCGAGACCCAGGGCCGGGGAGTGGGGTGTAGACAGCGCAGCGTCGAGCGCGACGCCGTCGAGGAGGAAGATTGTGAGGTGCTGGAGGAACAGGCTCCAGAGAGCGTCACGTAGGCGGGTGAAGACAAGGCGGAGGACGGGGTGGCCCGTACTGCTCGCCGCGTCGAGGTGCGTCATGAGCGCACCGGGGGTGAGGATTGGAGCCGGAGATGACGATGAGGGTGACGATGGTGATGGGGAGAGACGCGCGACGAGGGCGACGAGCGCGGCGAGGGGCGCCTGCCACGCGTCAAACGTCGCAATCAGCAGCGAGAGCGGGACATACCCCTCCCCCTCCTGTCCCCCCTCGGCGTCCTGCACGACTCCAGGATCGAGCGATAGCACCGCCGCCTCGGTACGCACAACCAGCTCGTCGTAGTCGGCAAGCACCGCGCGCACCGCACCCGCCAACACGGCGAGGTACTGCCCCGGCCCCTCAGCGCCGCCCAACTCGTTCTCCTTCACCTGCCCATGCCCCGCGTCGACCCCATTCACCCCTGCTCGCCCATGCGCGTGATCGTGCCCAGGCGCCCTAGCGGGCGCCTTCCCGCGCGCACCCCGCAGCACCGCGGCGCGCGCTCCCGTCTGCGTCTCCTCAGCCCACGTCCGGACCGTCCGGTAGTCGGTCGCTATCGCCACCAGTGTCTCCAGCGCCGCGACTTCCCCTGGGTGCAGGTGTTCCGCGAGCGACGGGGAGACACCGGGGCCGAAGAGCGACGAGGGGTGGCCGCCCAGGACGAGGAGGAGCTCGGCGAGCATTTCTCCTGGTACGCGTGTGGGGCGATGAGTGGTGTGAAGGATAGGGGGGTAACGATATTGACAAGAGACGCAATGGTCGAACAACGCGTTGGAACGTTGAAACGTCATGATCAACGCGTCAACAATAACCATGTTTTACGTAAAATGTTTCGGGCACAGAATCGGGTTCGAGATTGCTCAAGGCCAAGCAGCAAGCAGAGCACCCGTTAATCCTCTTCCTCATGCACATTCGCCACACCTGACACGCACATACATCATGTTGACGAGGAAATGCGTCAATCAGTCTCTTGACCGTATTCTGGTTCGTGGGCTACAGTACGTGACAGTCGACCTGCGTTACAGTACTGTTCCATCACCTATCGTCGACGCGTCGACCATGATACTCTTCCTCGGCCAAGTGTCCAAGATGTGCTGTGCCACAGCCGTGCCCAAGATGACCTCACACCCAGTGCTCGCCTTGTATTGAGCTGCACTTCGCTCTGACATTCTATATTCTGGAGCCACTGACCCTACTCTGAACGCTCCCATCGCGGTGGCTGAGACTTGTGGTCCGAGCGGCGCCACGGTGGCTCACGGTCCGGCATTTGCGGCAGCTAACAGCGCGTAGACACGCTGACGCTCACGCGCAGACGCCCACGCGCGTTATTGTGCCCAAGGAACCATGCGAGCGCAGTCCGTCGTAACGCGAGGTTTGTGAGTGGTTCCCGGCCGCCGGGGTACAGGGCAACAGGTCGCAGCGCTGCTATAGCATGGCGCCTCCGGCCGTGGTGCTTGCCGGTGGCTTCTAAAGGGGCCCCGTGCAGCCAGAGCCCCGTCATGGTGGACAGCCACGATGGACAACTCGGGTCTGGTGGCAAGGATGCGAGTCTACGCTGTTATGAACGCACATGGTCAACATCCTGAACTCTGCATAGCACCATCACTCTCTCGTGTCCACGATGGGTCTGCCGTACCTCCCCGGGATCGTTCTAAACGAGTTGGCGACGTCCGATGTGACCTCAACCGCGATCTGGGTGACAACCATCATCGTCGCCCTCGCCACTGCCTGGGCGTTTCTGCGCCCGCCAAGCTCGACTTCGATCCACAACCTCCCCGGCCCTGGGCGCGACCACTGGCTGCTGGGCAACGAGGTGCTCGCGACGGACGCGGTGCGGATCCAGACGCGTAATCTGGACCGGTACGGCACGACGATTGTCGTCCCGCTCCAGGGCCTGCGGAAGGATGTGCAGTCTGGGGACCACGCGGTCGTGTCGTGGATTCTCAAGCACGAGAACCTGTTCTGCAAGCCGGAAGGAGTGCGGTTCCTCCTGTCAAATTTCTTGGGCCAGGGCCTCGTCGTTGTCGAGCCGCCGATGCACCGGCGGCTGCGCCGGTCGATCGAGCCCGCCCTCGGGTGGACGCAGATGGCGCACAGCGCGCCCCTCATGCTCGACAAGGGGTATGAGCTCAAGGCCAAGATGGCATGCATGCTCGATGAGCCCCCCGAGCCTGGGCAAGTCGCGGGAACCCGGCAATTCGACGTTCTCAAGTACTGCTCGGATGTCACGTTGGACATTCTCGGCGTCGCAGGCTTTGGGTACGACCTCGACACGCTCAGCGATAGGCCGAATCCGGTCCGAGACGGGATTGCCGCCGTCAATGACGGGTGCGGAGGCCTCACGCTTCTGGCCATGCTGCAGATCTTCTTCCCGGTCCTGCGTGTCATTGTGGGTCGTGCTGCCTCGTGAATCCTATGCACACACACCCCCGTCCTGACGTTTAGCCGTGCGAGTTTGTAAAGACCAACAGGGATTGCCTCGAGACGTCACGGAAACTGGCACGCGTAAGTGAATGTACGGGGAAAGCTCTCACCTCATACCCAGCACCTCATCGCGGTCAAGAAGCAGGACGTCAATGTGTCAGAGGACATTCTCGCATACCTCCTGCGGTCCAACCTGAACACTGACCTGCCTCCCGAACGGAGGCTGACGGAAGAAGAGGTCGTGGACCAGATCGCCACCTTTGTGAGCAGTGACAATGCCCCCATTGCTCACCATTATCCAGTTGTTTGCCGGGCACGAGACGACCGCCACTGTGCTGGCCTGCTCGCTCTACCGCCTGGCGTGCAATCCCAACGTCCAAGAGCGCCTCCGCACCGAGCTCTTGGGCGTTGCCGACGAGCGGCCAGACTTGTGAGTCTGACTTGCGAACGCCGGCTTGGCTTACATTCTGCGACACGCTCAACAAGCTGCCGTACCTCGATGCCGTTGTGCGCGAGAGTCTGCGCATCGATCCGTCCGTCACGCACTCGGTCCGCGAGGCCAAGAAGGACATTGTGGTTCCCCTCGGTACACCAGTACGCGGTCGCGACGGGGTGACCATGCACGAAATCGTGGTGAACAAGGGACAAATGATCACAATGGGTCAGTAGACTTTGTCGCTCCCCGGTACACATACTGAAGCCCAGCGCACCACTACATCAATACGTCCAAGGAGGTGTGGGGCGATGACGCAAAAGAGTTCAACCCGGACCGGTTCGCCAACAAGGCTCTGCCGCTCAACAAGGTCGGCGGCGTATGGGGTGACCTCATGTCGTTCTCGGGCGGGCCGCGCAACTGCATGTGAGTGAGGCATGCCACGCTTGCGTCCTTGCACTTACTGACTACCGCAGTGGCCACCGGTTTGCAGTCACCGAGATGAAGGTGCTCCTCTTCATCCTCGTCCGCGCGTTTGCCTTTGAGCAGCTTGCCGGCAACCCCGAGCCGTCGCGCATCTCTTAGTGCGTATGCCGTTTGCGCTTGCATGTGGGCGCGCGTAGCGAGCTGGAGACCGGTGTGTTGATGGCGTTACTGACTTCCGCAGCGTGGTAAACCGCCCCTTTGTAAAGGGCCAAGAGGACAAAGGCCCGCAGCTGCCGCTCATTGTGCGTGCTCTCTGAGCACATCTATCTGGGCCTGGACGAGCTGCAGCCATGTCCGTTCACGGTATCAAAAAAACCGACTTTGTACCAATTGCAGTTGTCATTGTTTTTTCTCTGTCTTTCTCTCTTTTTTAAACAAAAGCAACATTTTCTTGTTTGCCGCGCATAGTGTTCATCGGCGTATGCGTGATGGTCACAGATGGGGGCCCGCTAGAGGGCTGTACTTGGCGGTGACGCTCAGACTTTGGAACCCCCGTGAGTCAATGAGATTCCATCAATAACCTCACGACTCTCTCCACACGACCACGCTCGTAGATCATACTCGGAGGCATTGTTACCGACATTGAGCCGGTTCCGTGTCATCGCACGAACAGCCTTGTGTTGTGCGCTTCGCAGTGCCCCCAATCACTGTCACCAGTCGGAGTTGACTGGGATCTGTGAGACTCGCAAACTACATCTCGGGTTGTGGACGCGCACAAGCCTCTCACTTCACTTCACTTCACTTCACTTCACTGCCTTACCTTGCCCGCGCCACCCATCGCAGGCACAATTCCGAGGTCTGTCAAACAGCCTTGGTGCTGTGACTGCTTTGACTCGAATGCAAGGCCGGTAACAAGTAAAGGCAAGAGGCCGGAAGCAAGAAACGCATAGTAACCTCCCCTGCACCTCGCACGCATCTGATCCAGGTCCCTTGACATTATAATTGTACAAGATGCATGAGGCGTAATCTACCACACAGTCTTGGCATCCTTTACACGATTATCTAGCAACATTGCGTTGCCGCGCTCTAATCCTCAATATATAACCTTGTGCGGCTGTGGTTCCGACTCGGCGCCCGCGACGCGCTCCTGCTCCCGGGAACGCTGGGCGCCCGGCTAGCTGCGCGGCTATGACTCTGCGCGCGGCTCTGGGACCGGCTAGCGGCCTGGGCCGAGCGGATGGCGTTGGCGACGGCCTCGCCGTACGTGGGCGGCTCCTCGCCCGACTCTGTGAGCTGGCCGCTCACGAGGCGGTCGTACACAATATTGCGCTCGAGGAGCGTGTCCTCGTCGTCTGGTGCGTGGACGGGGGACGCCTCGCGGTGGGTGCCGGGGAGATGGGGGAGGTGGCCTAGGTTTGGGAGATGGGGAAGGTGCATGTGGGAGAGCGAGCTGATGCTGGCTGCAACGGTGGCGGGAGTCGGGACCGGTGTTTGCGGCGTGGAAGCGGCAACCGCTGGCGGGCCTTGCCCGCCAGAGTTGATCGTGTTGCTGCGCGAGTGGCCGCCGATGACGGCCTCGCCTCGGTGACGCGCGCAGCCAAAGCCCTGGGCCGACGGCTCGGTGAACAGGCGGTTGTACGACGGGAGAGAGTTGAAGTGCGAGTTAACGCGGCAGTCGAGAATTTTGATTGGCGTTTCGCTGGACGTTAGCTGGTAACCACAGGTGGACATCACCGCGTGACGCTGCTGCTCACATGATAATGTCAAACTGTTTGCGGCGGCCCTTCGAGTCGATGGCAACGTCGTCACCGCGCTCGACACGGATCGTCACCTTGAGCCAGTGTGCAATGGTAATGTTGGTATTGTCGTGCTTGGTCGTAAACTTGATGCGCGTCAGGCAGTCGGGGATATGCAGGTCGGTTTCGAGATGCCACGGTCCCATGGGGTCCAGGAGCGATGCGTATACGTCGTCTTCGGGGTTGGAGAGGTTTGCAAATTCGGCCGGGTTGTTGAGTGCAGCATTGCGGGCAAGCGCGGCCAGAGGCGAGTCCTTGATGGCAGACATCGAGTCGGAGAGAATGGGCAGCAGTGGCTCGGGCTTGTCCTTTTTGCTCGACTCGTTGCGTGCCGCGAATAAGACGTACCGCCGAGGTGTCTCGTGCCTCGCCACCTTCTTGTCCAATGCAAAGTAGTCCGTCTTCTCCTCGAGTGCAATGGTCAACCGATAAATCTTGCACTTGTTCAGCGGCATCAGGCGGATGCTGACGGGAATCGTTCCACCAATCGGGAACGCTTTACCGCTCAGCGCAATCTGGTAGCGCATCTGGTCTTCCCACTGCCGCTCGACAATGACGTTTTCCGACTCTTCCATGTCGTCTTCTTGTGGACCGGCCACCATTGTCAACTCCATCTCCTCGACGTAGTTTGGTGTCAGCGCACCCGGGCGCACGACCGTCGCCTTGAGCCGGTACACGACTGTGCCAAACTCGGCATGGATCGTGGGCGGCGCCGTAGGCGGAATGGAAAAGGAGATGGGATAGTTGTATGTGCCTGCTGGTCAGGTCTGTGCAACCGGGTCAAACTCACCCTTGCGGAACTCTCGCCAATTATGCGCATCTTCGTCGGCCTCGTCGCCTCTTCCAAATCCCCACCTCGACCGACTCCGTCCCCTGTCATGGTCCCTAGCAGGGCTGCTGCCTTGTAGCCGATCTCTCGAACGAGTGCGCTCGCCCCGCCCTCCGAAATCGGGTGCCGCCGAGCGACTTGGGCGGTCAGGAACCCGGCTGCTCTGACGCGACAAGGCGGGTGACGCCAGCCCGTCGTTCAGATGGAAGTGGTTGCTGAACGGCGTCTCTGTACCTCCCCGCGTCCGACTGCTTGCGCGGCTTCCCGGTCGGCTGCGGGGACGGCTCGACGGCCGGCTGCGAACACGATCCTTGACGTCCTGGCTCAGACCACGAAGCGCCGCACCGAGGCTAAATTTGTGCTTGTGACGGCCGCGGAAGTCGTGAGGGTCCGCCGTCGCGCTGGCCGTCTCCTCAATCAAGGATGTTGGCATGTGCCCACCGAAGCGGCCGTACCGAAGGCTGTTGGGCGCGTGCGGCAGTTGCTCAGCCGACGTATTAGGACTGGGGCCGGTGGACCCCAACGGACTAGGCTCATTTGACGGGTCTGCACTCGCATCGTTGCTGGTGCTCTGGCCCGAGGCAGAGCGGAGGCCACTTGGCCGACGAGGCGGCGCATCTTGAGCCATGAGGCGGGGCGAGGCTGATAGCGGCGTTCCTGGCAATGGTGTACCTGTAGGAGTCGTCCGTGCCGTCGGGCACGGCATGGTGTCATGAACGACGGGGTGGTATTCAGACGGGTCCGCGTGGTGCGCAGATGAGTGCGACGAGGAGTTGGTCGAGTTGACGGTGCGTGTCGACGACCGGCGCACCGGATGGCCCACTACCTCTGCCTCTGCTTGAGGATGCTCTGGATGTGCGCCTGGCTCGAAGCGCACACTGCTGCCTGTTGCAGGCTCAGAGTCGAGCAGGGGAAAGTTGATGGGGTCGTTGGGCTGGCCGGTCGGAGTAGACGGCCTCCATTCACCGTCACCATCGCCCTCTTCGGCAGCCTGTGGTCCAGACTGGCCATTGTCACTTGCTTCTGGAGGGAAGGACACTGCCGAACCAAGCCGTGACGATCCAGGCTCGTGAGGGATCGCTGCCGCATCCAGGCGCAACGAAGAAGGACGCGACGCGCGAGATGGTGCAGATGAGTGCGAGTGTGAAGACGCAGGTGTGTACAGCGGTGACGGACCTGGGGGAACCCGGTCTGCAAGTCGTAGTGCGTTCAGTGACAGTCCGCTTTCTTGCCGCTGATCGGCAAACGAGACTGAGCTCTCTTGCCGCGAAGGGAGTCCGCGCTCCGGACTCGGATGGCGGCTGGCATGGCGGCTATGGAGCGACCAGCTTGCACGGCGCGATCGGCTACGGCCATGCCAATCGGATGGATTGCTGGGGAGCACACTCGCGCTGCGAGGCAAGGCCCGTCCTCGCGCTTCAGGAGTGGCCTCGTCGTCGGTGATATCTTGGGCGTAAATGTCATCCTCGTCCAGATCGAACTGCGATAATGTTCCTGGACCTGCAGACTGGGAGCGGCGGGTCGCACCACGCGTCTTGGCAGCTTCTGCCGCCGAGAAGAACGTTGTCGTATCGTTGACGACAATGTTCTCTTCGAACAGATCCGTGCGGCGGGGCCCGATTCCTGAGGTGGTGAGTACCAGGCAGCTGTGCAACCACGTAGGGAGCAAGCACAGCTCTACGCACCCTCTGGCCACTCAGTGCGGCTCTTGCCCTCGAGGGAAATGGCAATGCTGCGAATGCGTGTGGCCTTGTGCAGTCGCAGCGTCAGGAGGCCGCGGACCAGGGCAGGCTGTCCGTCGCTCATCTGTTGAGGCCGTCCACGAAAGTCGAGTCCTGTGGATGGCCCGCGCAGGAAGATGACCGGCTCGGTGAGCCGTATCTGCAGTGGGGGGTTCGACTTGACCATGTTGTCGAAGGATGGTGGATTATAGTCAAGCCGAAGGAGCGTTGGTGGTGGATGTAGGAGATGATGATCGAGATAGAGACCACAAAGAACGCTATCGCGGATCCACAAGCGTTGGAATCTGGCTGATCCGGGAAAACAGATCTAAGCCAAGCTCGCCCATCCGCGGTGCACGGAGGCTACGGGCAGTGTCGGACAAGGGCGGGATGGCGAAATGACGATGCGTGAGCGCTGCGGAAACGACGTTGCCGGCGCTCTAAACGCAGATGAAGTAGGAGTGGTAGTGTGATGTTGTGCAAGTGCAAGCTGTATGTTTCGGACGAAAGAGAGTACAAAGTGGGCCCGAGTACTGGAAGTAGTGTGCCTGGTCGTTGTGGCCCCTCTCGGCACATGGGCCATGGTCCGCTGGCGCTGGCCGGTCGGTCGGGTCGTTCCAATCAACAAAAGGACTCTTGACGGGGTACGGGCTGACTCGGTTTAGAAGGCACGCCAGAACAAGCGCTTCTTGGAAATAAACTACAGTTACGAATCCAGGTGAGTCAGGCGAGATGGCGCCAGCAAGCCAGCAAGCCAGAGCGCAGAGAGCAGAGCAACAGAGCCGTCCTTTGCGAGATGACACAAGAGGCAACCCAGGCTGAGACCCACCCGAGTGAGGCGAGGTGAGGGCAAAGAATAGAGACACCAATCGCACGCCGAGAATGGGCTCAAAGCCAAGGGGGCCACAAGGGTCCGATCACGGCCGAGCCTATTTCCTCGACATCACGTGTACCACTCTTACGCACCAATACCACGTGGAAAACCCTGAGCCATCGTTGTGCCCTTCCGTGCCTTGCGGATCCAAGGTGGTTTGTTGTTCCTTGCCCAATTTGATGCCGCGAGCCGCCAGTCCTAATCCTTGGCGCTGCCAACGACCATTACTCAGGCCCACAACGTCATCAACAAACCATCTGGCATCTCAAGCACCGTTAAGGTCCAGTGGTCGCCACCAACCATGCCGCGAAGAAGCAAGCCCATGGATGACACCGACGACCCCTCGGGTCTCTGTCAGTACACCCTGTACGAGACAAAAATGTATGTATCACACCTGACCGTCGGCGAGGAATGCCAAGGAAGGCACACCTTCGCGTCGTCGATCGCCGCTGACGCGCAGTCGGTATTACATTACCGCGTCGGCCGGTAGCCGGCATCGCGTTCTCAAGATTGAGCGCAGCGAGAAGGAGCTCAACGTCGTCGAGGATGTGATGGAGTATGATGGCCCACAGCTCGACCAGCTCCTCCGCATGGTCGAGGACGGGAACAAGAGCCAGGGCGGCCTCACCAAAGTGCTCGACTTTTGTGGAATCGTTGGCTTTGCTCAGTTTACAAGCGCGTGGTACATGTGTATCATTACGCAGCGGTCCGTCGTCGGTCTTCTCGGAGGTCACTATGGTGGGTTCCCTAGCGTCGTATTTGCTAATCCATACAGTCTACCACTGCGACAAGACCAAAGTATGCGTCGACCTTCCTCTCTCTCTCTCTGTCTTCCCCGCTCACCTCAGCTCCTGTCCATTTCGCCAAAGGCTGCTCATTCTGCCCACGAAACAAAGTCAGCTTCCTTGTCACACTTCCCTACTGACGCCAGGCTGCAGAGCATATTCGACCAGGTGGACCTGTCCAAGAACTTTTACTTTTCGTACGTCTTCCTTGCGAGGAAGGAAGGCTGACATTAGCTACTCGTACGACATTACAAACACGTTGCAGATCAACCTCACAACACCGCCCGAGGAACGGCCATGGAACACGCGCTTCATGTGGAACCATCATTTGCTTCAGCCAGCGTTCGACCTCGAAGACCCGAAGAACCACAGTCCATGGGTTTTGCCCATGATCCATGGGTCGTTTGACCAAACCAGTGCGTCACAAGCTATCTCTCCAAGTCGTCTCGATGAGCTAATGACGCGTCAGAAATCAACGTCTTCTCCCGCACCGTGTACCTCACACTCATCGCGCGACGCTCACGATTCCACGCCGGTGTGCGCTTCCTCACGCGAGGCGCAGACGAGAATGTGTGTGTGGGTGTGAGGCTATGCTGACTGGCAGGGCGATGTCGCCAATGAAGTCGAGACGGAGCAAATGTGAGTCACCAAGATCTGTTCACCGTCGCTGACGCCAGTGTGTCTGAACCACTCGCAACGCCGTTTGGCTATCCTCCCAACTGCGAATCTGGCGCCGACTATGGCGGATACACGAGCTTCGTGCAGCTCCGCGGCAGTATCCCAGTAATGTGGCACCAGATTACAGAGAAGATGACTCCAAAGCCGCCAATAGAGAGTGCGTCTCTGTTTTGTTTGGACGATCGCTGAGCCGCCCAGTCACCATCAAGGACCCCTTCTACACTCCCGCTGCCAAACACTTTGACGACCTGCTTGGTCGATACGGCGCACCCATCTTCATCCTCAACCTCGTCAAGAGCAAGGAAGCGGTGCCTCGCGAGTCAAAGCTGCTCTCCGAGTACGGAGAATGTGTCCAATATCTGAACCAGTTCCTCCCAGAAGGCAAAAAGTTGCATTACATCGCGTGGGATATGGCTCTGGCGGCGAAGAGGTGGGTACGATTACGATGTTTGTCGATGCTAACCCACGCAGCCGGCATCAGGATGTCATGGGTATCCTTGAGGACGTATGCGAGGAAAGCATCCAGCTCACGCACTTTTTCCACGGTGGTGCTGCTCGAAACGAAGTGACCTCGGACGAACACCGCAACATGCCCATACTGCAATGTGGCGTCCTCCGTGTCAACTGTGTGGACTGTCTGGATCGCACGAACGCAGCGCAGTTTGCGATTGCCAAGCGCGCACTGGGGCACCAGCTGTATGCTCTCGGATTGCTGGCAAGTCCCAACTTGCCGTTTGCGTGTGATGCCGTCGAGGTGTTGACAGAAGTGAGCTTCGTGAGGGTCAGAACGCAGCTGACAGTAGATGTATCATGACCACGGCGATTGTGAGCTGATGTTCCGCAACACTGCTGACCCTAGTCCTCGCCTACCAGTACACCGGAAGTGCAGTCGTCAACCGTGACACATACCGGCCTACCAAAGCCAGCCAATGGACCAGCCATTCGCGAGACCTGGCTCGTAAGTGGTGGCCGCATCGCTTGCTGACACGCAGAAAACATTCGCCGCTACTTTAACAACTCTATCCTTGGTGGGTTCCACGCCTTTGGTGACGCTAACCCACCCAGACGCGGATAAGCAAGCCGCCATCAACCTCTTCCTTGGCGTCGACTCTTCTTCCACAATACCCTCCCTCCGGTCACCGCGCCCCAACTACCGCCACTGGTTCACAACGGCCCACCTTGATCCGCCGAAACTGGGAGCACTAGGCGACGACGCCGCGGCGCCATCGGCCTTGTTTGACGAGTACTACAAGCCTACCGTGCTCACGCAACTGGAGAAGCTTTACGCCTAGTGAGCTGCACATTCGCGGTATGCAAGCTGACAACAGCGAAATGACGTCCACGCTCAAATTCACTAGCCACCGGAACAAGAACGGCGTGGTGAGCCCGTTCGAGACACAGTCATCCCTCGAGGCGGGCTCTGCATCTCCAGGTCCACGCACACCAGGGGCGCGACGCACGTCGCAGCGGTGGGGCACGAGCCTGTCACCACAGCAAGACATGGACGAGGACGAGCCGCAGCCGCAGCCAGTCGAGGTTGAGCCGCACGTTGTCGAGACACTGGTCGCCAACCTCCTCGACCCGCCCGACCTCGACCAGCGCATGCGCGACTATGACTGGTACATGCACTACCACGCCGACGAGCTGCTGGGAACGGGCACAACGGCCGAGCCGCAAGACTTGCAGCGGTACGTGCGCGCGGCGCAGCTCGCGGCTGGCGAAGAGGTCGACGAGCCCGTGTCCGTGCCCGAGCCGCCGACGACGCAGCAGCAGCTCGCTGCGGCCGCAGGCATTGACACGGATGTGGTGCAGGACGAGCAGTATGAGCCACCCAAGGCGAGCGTGCAATTTTACGAAAACTGGCTCCACACGGGGCCTGCGTCGTGAGGCGACGCAAGGAGTGTGGACTTGTAACGGGGATGATACCCGTCTGTCTGTGTGTACTACTTCCATTGGAGACTCGTACAAATGTATGTCTACCGTTGCCCCATCTATACAGGACGTGCCTATGCGTACCACTGCCTACAGCGTGCTTTACTTTGTCTTGACGCGCATCATGACGCTCTTTGCGTGCGTGACCTGGTCGTAGCCGAGGACGGAGAGGGAGACACCACGGCCCGAGTTCTTGACACCCGACCACGGGAGGGCGGGGTCGAGGGCGTCGGCGCGGTTGAGGTAGACGGTGCCCGTCTCGAGCTCGTCGACAAACATGTTGAAGACTGCAAGGCTGGCGGGGTCGGACGCATCGGTCCACACGGAGGCCGTGAGGCCGTACGGCGAGTCATTCATGAGCGTGAGTGCCTCGTCGTCGCTTTCGACCTTCATGATGCCGATGGCGGGGCCAAAGGTTTCCTCGGTCATGATTTCCATCGCTACCGTTAGCCCACAGCCCCAGTAGGTATATTCTCCCCACTTCACTCCACCGGGAGGACTCGTGACTCACAATGATCGACGTTGACGAGGACCTGCGGCCCAATGAGGGTCGTGCCCTCCTTGGCACCGGCAAACTCGCTCTCGGCGACGACGAGCTTTGCGCCGGCCTTGACGGCGTCGGCGACCTGCTTGCGCACGCGCGCGGCCGCGGCAAGCGACACAATGGGGCCGAGGCTCGTCTTTGCATCCATGGGGTCGCCGAGGACGTACTCCTTGCGCGTGGCAGCGACGAATTGCTCGACAAACTCGTCATACACGGACGCGTGGACGTAGATGCGCTCAATGGCGCAGCAGCTCTGGCCCGTGTTGAAAAACGCCCCGTCGACGAGGTTGGCGACCGTGTATCCCAAGTCGGCGTCGGCGCGCACATACGCCGGGTCCTTGCCGCCCAGCTCGAGGCCGACGCCCTTGAACCCCTTGCCGCCCGCGGCCGCACGCGACACTGCCGACCCGCCGGGGACAGAACCCGTAAACGCCACAAAGTCGACGCGCGGGTCGGTGCACAGGTTCTCCAGGGTTACTTGCTGCGACAGGTGGACGACCTGCAGCACGTTGGGCGGAAGACCGGCCGCGATGAACGCAGAGAGCACGCGCTCAGACGGCACGGGCGTCTGCGGCGCCGGCTTGAGGATCACAGCGTTGCCGGACAGCAGGGCAGGGATCACAGAGTTGACCGTGCACAGGTGCGGGTAGTTCCACGGCGTGATGGCGCTGGAGGTTAGTCGTTGTACTAGGGGATATGAAAGAGTTAAGAGGGGAACAGTGCCAGAAGCTGTTGCGACAGAGCACCAATGGTACACAGTTGCCAAGTCAATGGCACTGTCTTCACGACAGGGCCATATCCGCGCCCTCGACCATACACCCGCTCGATCACTCTCTCAGCACACGTCCCTCACAACGTCACCACAGTTTGTCTGTCACCTGCAAGGAGCGCATACCCGACTCCAACGTCTCTCCCTTCAATTCGATCCATTCTGAAGCACCCACCACACCGCCCCCCCCCCGGGGGGCCCGAGATACTCACGCCACAACACCCAATGGCTGCCGAATAATCGTCCGCTTGTTAGCCTCGTCGTCCGTCTCCGTCTGCGGGACAGGCGCGAGCGCCTCCTTTGCAATCTTGATCAGATGGCGGGCGCGGTACAGCGTGCCGTTGAGCTCGCCCTTGGCTGACGAGATGGGGCTGAGGGTGTTAGTTGAGGTCGGGTTGTGTATGGGAAGGGGTGGCAGGGGGTTTTAGGGGTTGTGTGTTGGATAAGGTAGGGAGGTTGTTGGGGTGCACGGAAGGGGGAGCACGGGTGGAGCTCTACACCTCGTTCGCAGAAATCCCCGTCAACGCTGCAGGTAGCCTGCGCACAGTCGCCTGGTTGCGCATAGGTAATGCCACATGCCACACTGGTCCGTACACCGGTTACCGTGCCCACGTGTTGTCCGTGTCCCGGAAAGTTACCCCAACCCGCACCCCGAGTCCACGACAGAGAGTCAACGTACCGGCCCATCTGGAGCGCGAGGTCCTCTGCGAGGAGGTCGGCATTGTTCTCAATCTCAGTCTGGATGTCAGCATGTGCAAGTAGCTCATGGTTCGTGCAACTATGAAGGTGCGTTCAGTCGCGGGCATAACCAAACCCTTGCCGCCCGCGAACCGTTGGTGCCAGACACCTGCCGAGGCCCAAAAACCTCGAGCCCGAGTACCCCACCCCCTACACTGCAAGCATCGTCTACCACCCCTCCCCGCCTGTACCCATATGCCCGCGCCACTCACCACCCATTTCTCCGCAATCGCCTGACGCTCCTCGACGGGCACCTTGCGCCAGGCCTTTTGGGCCTTGACCGCCTCGGAAATGACCCCGTCGAGCTCGGCGGGGCTGAGGAGCGGGCGCGTGCAGACGGGCTTCTGCGTGTAGGGCGAGATTGTCGTTTGGATGTTGACGTCGACCATGGTGGTGTGTGTAGGATGTAGAATGTGTAAATGTCGTGGTAGCTTGGGTAATGTTGTTCGAACTGACCAGAAGCCAGCGGTCGCTAGCGGCGGGGGGTCGACTCCACGCGTCAGCCGTCGGATGTTGCCGCCGGTTACTGCCACCCCCACGTGGCTTTACTCCCGCTCCTTGGATCCCCAACCATATCAAAGGCGCTTCTGCCACGTGGTCAGAATGTTAAAAGTCCACGTCAGGCTACATTTTCGTTTTCGAAATATCCTTGTCGCCTGCATCCAGTTGCAAGTTGTAACAACGGGTCGAACAGAAGCACCCATCCAGCAGCGACCACACTTGCTGCACACCTGCCGACCCCCGACCTACGCAGACCCCCACGCCCACATCCACAATGGCCAAGGACGCCGAGCTCAAGGAGGAGAAGAAGAAGAAGCGCAAGAGCGACGCGGCCGAGCTCGGTGCCGACGACAAGAAGGCCAAGAAGGAGAAGCGCAAGAGTCTTGCGGCGGACGAGGACAAGGATGTCAAGGTGGGTAGTGTGTGGTTGGGGCTGCTGGGGGTATGTTCGGGTGGGAGTGAGATGGTGGGCGGGGTAAGGTCGATGGGGTCGGAGTGTGGTCACGCTGTCACCTCTGGACCTCGTCTCTCCCTCCCTCCCTCCCTCCCTCCCTCCCTCCCATTACGTCTCAGCCCACATCCAACTCGCTGCTACTCGCCCCTCGCTGCGCTCGCGGCTCGCAGCTGACGCCCAGGCCGAATTCGACGTCCCCCTCGAGGCAATCACGCCCATAGCCGTCCCGCTGGCCGGCAAGAAGCTCTCCAAGAAGCTCTTCAAGAGCGTCAAGCGCGCAAGCAAGGCGCGCCAGCTCAAGCGCGGCGTCAAGGAGGTCGTCAAGGCGCTCCGCAAGGGCGAGCAGGGCCTCTTGCTCCTCGCGTCCAACATTACGCCCATTGACGTGCTGTCCCACCTGCCCCTGCTGGCCGAGGAGACCAAGGGTGTCGAGTACTGCTGGGTCCTGAGCAAGTGAGTGTGGGTGAGGGGGGGGGGGGGGGGGTGGACGAGCGGCGGGGCAGGTTGGTGAGGTTACGGGGTGGTGGGGAACCGGGGGGTGGGGAAGAACCGGAAGAGGAGACCGGAGTGTTGGAGTGCGGACGTGATTGCTGTGCAGCACAGCTCCACTCCAGTGCTAGATCCCCGCGCAGTTGGTTTGCGTGCTGACCTACAGGGAGGAGCTCGGCGCCGCATCGGGAACCAAGCGCGCCACGTCGTGTGTTCTTATCTGGTGAGTTTGACCTCTGCCGCGGTCTGAACCGTCCGATCGGCTTGGGTTGGCTTGGGCGTGTATCCCCTTTTGCCCATGATCTTTACGTCTTTCGACCTTGTCTCCACTCTGCCCCGTTCAAGGCCGAGTCACTGTTCAACTCCTTGCGTCCATCGCCCAACCCCCAAACCCATCTTCACCCCCAACCACAAAACCCAACTTCAACCCCCCGACCCCGGACACAGCCCACTAACCCCCAGCTCCACACCATCCAAGCGCAAGGACGCCAAGGCCGACGACACCGAGTGGAAGGAGAGCCTCGACGAGTGCCTCGACGAGGTCAAGAAGCTCGAGAATGCCCCCGCGTACTAGATACCGGGGCGCGCGAGATCTAGTCTAGTCTGGGGTTGTACGATAGACACGCATGGATGACGTGCGGCATGTGTACGTCGAGAGCGAGCATGTCGAGTTGGGCAGGCAAGGTTGGGGCTCTGAGGGGTGGAGTGGTGCCGAGCGCGAGGGGGCGCAGACGTAGGAGGGCTCCTGTCGTGCTCAGCATGGACGGCTGGGAGCGCAAGGATGAGTGGGGGGGGCTTGCACTTGTGGGCAGAGACGGGCCAGAAGAGAACTGTCGGGGGGAGGTGAGGCGCCGAGGACGCGGCGAAGTGTAGTTTCCCCCCAAGGCGTTGTCCTTTGGGCACCACCCTCAGCCCTTGCGTTTCAGAACCGAAGTCGTCGACCCCATTTGTGTACTGGTGGTTGTTCTGCGGTATGTTGATAGCTCCCATACCACACGCGGCGCTCTAAAGAACTCTGGCATGTCCTCCCCGGAGAGCGTTTGCTTGTGGCGGATCGCAACACAAGAGCGTCATGGACAGTTTTGGTAGTGTTTACATGAAAGGACTAACTAGCCTGTGAAGCGATAGAGGTATAGCAGACATTCTGCGTGTAACAAGAAGGAGAGATGTGAATCGGGGAAGATTATGGATTACGAAAGGGGACAATGTGCTTGGCAAAGACAGGAGTGATGAAGTGCTGTACATACTGGTCGAGTACAGCCGTTCAGAGTGGATGTGGGGCAAAATCGGCAGGTCATCGCGAGCGCCTTCGTCGATGGCACGCTCAAGCAGTCGCGGGCGACGCCGACCGGGGCGTCGGCGGGGTCAGCTGGGCGTCGCTGCTAACGCTATTGAACTTGGTGGCGGTACCCAGCGCGGACGCCGTCGCCGTCTTGTCGGTATCCGACTCGTCGTCGACATTCGACATGCGTGCTGGGCCAGCGAGGTGCCGGCTGGGGCCTTGGTACTTGTTTGCCGGCTGGTGTCAGCTGCGCGGCTGGTGGTTTGCTCACACTGCGGTACGTCTCGGTCTCGACGTCGACCTGGATCGCGACGGGGTGGCGCACACGTGTTCCGCGGGACGTGCCAAAGACTTCTGCCTGGATTGTGAGTGGGCGACTACAGTAAAAGTGAGGACACTGACAGTGTAGGTTCCTGCACCTTGGAGGGTTTGTGGGACGACGTTTGCACGCTGGTTGAGCCTGGGCGTGAGTGCCTCGTCCGATCTAGTATTAGAAGTGGGAGTGTCCGTACGAGTAGAGCAGGCCGATGCCGTATAGCTTGGACTGGACGATCTGGAAAACGGACCCGAGGAGGTTGGACGGCTCGGCCACTACGTGTCAGTACTACCCCTCGGCTGGTACATACGGTGCAGGGCCATGAACATGACTGCAAAGGCGGCGGGGGGCATCTGCGACTGGAGGCTGAGGCGCATGAGGCGCCCCACAACCTGGGCATCAGTGGGCGCGTCGGTCGTTTGCTTACCTTGTCCGAGTGGGCCCAGCCGGTGCGCGCCTTGAGGAGGCCATACAGAATGGTCGCCGTGATCACGAGGTCGGCCGTCATGGCCGCCACCAGCCAGCTGGGCGATAAGCCCCAGCAACACGTGTCACACCATGTGCACGGTAAACTCACATCACGAGGGCTGGGATCGTCAGCAACTGCTCACCATGTTGGTATGTACTTACGAATACGGACGTCGTACGCGTCAAGGGCAGTACGAAGATTGCCAAAGATGACTTTTGTGCTGATTGCGCACGAAAGGCTGTGGCCTCAGGTCTTGTCCAGGCAGGGGGACACTCACGACGTCAGGATGAGGACCTGCATGTCAGTTTAGAGCGTACATACAGTATTGTACAGTTGTTGGACTCACCCAGATACCAGCAAGGACAAAGTAGTTGCGGCCAGAGAACAGAAAAGCCCGGTAGGCAAAGAAGGCCTGCGTCGTGCTGCTCGTGATGCAGTTCATGGGCGAGAACCACGACCTGTGTTGTCAGCTCGATGGGGACACCATTGTTGGAGGTGGGGGGGGCGCGGGGAAGGGGGGCGAGTGGTAGAGTCGGATATGGACTGCATCCCCTTTCATATGCGAAGTGGGAAGGTGGTAGCCACGCAACTGAAAGAGCATACCTGCGGATACGGGGGATAAGGGGAAGTGTCAAGCCTGGCGGCCGGTGCCACCCACCTGCCACACATTTATCCACGCCGCCGCCCGTCGATACGGGTCCATACTTGGAGCCTACAGAACAAGGAGAACGGTGGTCGCATCGCCCCGGTCTTTTTGGTCCTTTGCACACGTTGGCGTGCACCCACCCCACGATACACACCGAAAGGGGACAGAGTGCAAGAACTCACATCTTTTCCGTCTCGATGAATTCCTGCGACAACCCAAAGTTTGCGACGAACTGTCCTCGTCAGAGTTCTGTTCAACATGTTTGCGGTGTGGCTGAACCAGCAACGGTACGATACAAGGATACACCCACAAGATGCATCGTCCACCACGTAATATAACCTGGGATCAGTATCCAAACCACGCTCGCCTCTCACCAGAAATAGTGTACGCCATGACGGCGACGATACCGACGGCGAGGCGCACCCACCAGTGGTCCTTGTGGTCGCCAGTGAGGTACGTCACGAGCATCATCGTGAACACGCCACTGGGGTCAGCCCTGCACCAAAGGGGGAACTTGCAGGAGGAACAGGTCGACGGGCGACAGGGAGAAGAGCGCTCGGAGAGAGAACGCCTACAACTGGTTAGTGGTGCTCGTGCTCGTCGGGTGCGGCAAAGATGGCTCACCTGGCTCGGTGCAAAGAGCGCCGCGGCCTCGTCCTCGGTCAACGGGCCGAGCATTTCGTTGTGCGTGTGGTGGCGCTGGAAGAGGTGGATAAGCATGGGCTTTATGTTATGTGGGAGAGTAGTACAGAGGGACGTTGGGTGGGTATTGTGAGGGAAAGGGGGCGCTGGCCGTAGGCGAGGCGAGTTGGGCTAGTGCTCTACTATGTCGTGGGATGGGGCAAAGGAGTGTCAAGAGGGGCGATAAAGTTGCCCGCTGCCAAGTAGCACCCAACCACGGTGAGGGCAGGCGAGGGCACCTGGCTCTCGGCGCCACCTTTGGGCGTCGCGGCCTGCGCACATCGCTTCTGCTACTCTACACGCCCCCGTGGTTATCCGTCAGCTCCGCAACGTGGGGGGCAACGTGCAGGAATGGGGCGCGGAAAATGGGAGCGGTGAGCAGTCAAGACCCGGATGTGAAAGGAGGCGTAGGAGAATATCGCGCGGGGCAGCTGGCGAGGAGCAGGCCTGTGCATGTTGTCAGACTTGGTTCTATATATAAATCAGGCGATCATGCATGCCATGAGCGCGTCGCGCTGTTACGAGTCGGAAAGGCTGGACGAGAGGCGCATGGGCACATTTACCCTGCCCATGTGGATGGGGCACAGCGACTGGAAGACAGTTGCGGGCTACGAGGGGGATAAAGAATACCTTGTAAGTGACGCCTGGTCCAGTCCAGCCCAGCTTGAGTGAGCACCATAGTGAGCAACTGCGGCCAAGCAAACAGTTGCCTCGCCAAGCACGACACCTCACGATACTCAACCTCCCACACGCCCTGTTGTGAGTACACGTTGTATGGCAATGCCACAACTACGTATGTATCGTCGCAGCAGTATCCTCGCAGCGCCACATAATCGTTGCCCCGTAGACTGGCAGTCAGCATTGGGCACCGCTTAGAAGCTTTGACCCGTGCCACACTTGTCACCACCCAAGTCGGGCACTGGCCGCGACAATCTACATACCTCGCCCTGGGGCATCCTTTGCGCCCCCGGGTGGGCTCGGGGGCGCGGTAGCACTCTGAAACGGATACGCCAATTAGACGATGAAGGCTGTGTAGCCTCAATGCCCAGTAGGGGCAGTCTATGTATAGCCAGTTTGCCAGTTGGGCGCCGAGGTTCTGCGCAGCCCCCAACCAAGGGGGTGCATGGGGCACACGACCTCTACCTCGGTCCCAGCTCACTCCTTTCACGGGGCGGTATCCACTACAGTCTATCCCTCTGCGTAGACTAGGCTCGAGCCTGGCCATCGTTGCGCCCGTAGTCTGTCACTCTTCACCCATGGTGCACATGCGCATGGGGGCAGATGCGGCAGGCGCCGCCGCTGGCCGCTGGCCGCTGGTCATCGTGTCAGAGTCGAGTCAGTAGCACAAGGTCAAAGCCACTCGAGAGTGCGAGACCTTGTGACATGGAGACGCGGAGACGGTAGCATGAGGACGCAAGGAGCTTTGTCAGCGCGGCATCTCGGTGTCTTCATACCCCACACGTCGACGAGGTTTGCTGTACCGGTAGGTCTGTCGCTACGAACGTGCTTGCCTACTGTTCTGCTGTGGATATGTGGACACGTTTGTCTTCGTCACGTTTGTTGCGTCGCCGCGGAATGGATAGCTGCCAGCTGCTTGTCGTTGCGTATATGTAGTGAGCAAGAGGTAACATAGACTCCCAAGTCGGCGGACATGACCGACCGGCCGGCCCGTCGGCCGGTCCGGCAACTTGGGGCTGTCACTGCCGACCACCGCGTCATCAACATCACTTCAACGATACTTAACTTGCACCCTCTCGTCCATACCTCTCCTCACCCCCACAAGCACTGAACAACCTCCTCCGCTCTCCTAGTGCCCACATATCGACATAACGATGCCTACCTACGCAGACTTCCCTTCGCCCCCAACCATCCCCGTCGCGTCGTTCGTCCCTCACGTACCCGACGCCGCGATTGCCGACCTGCACGCGCGCCTCGCCAACGCCGCGCCGCGAAAGGTGACGTGGGACAATTCCGTGGGGCCAAAGCACCTGGGCGTGCATGCTGAGTGGTTTAATGGGATTCTCGAGCAGTGGAAGGTGTTTGATTGGTGAGGTTGGGGTCCGTCTTGGTGGGGAGAGTGTTGCTTGAGAGGGGCTAGATGAACGGAAGAGGAGGGCGGAAGGGTTAGGATGCGGGGACGTAGCTGTAGCTGATTCCAACTGACACTTGCTCACACTCAGGCGTGCCATTGAGGCTGAGATTGCGTCGTTCCCGTCCTTCCTGGGCACGGTGCAGTACAAGGGCCACGAGTATAAGGTGCACTTTCTCGCGCTCTTCTCGAGCCGGCCGGACGCGGTGCCCATCGTCTTCAACCATGGGTGGCCTAGTGGGTACCAGGGGTCGGGATGGAGAGTGACGGAGTTGGAGGCGCTGGGGGAGGAGTAGTATGGAGGAGACGTGTTGGAGCTGAGGAGATCACTCATGGGAGCGCGCCCACCAACCAACGACAATCGTTCTGGAGGTTCGGCGAGGTGCACAAAATCAAAAGCTGACGACGCAGGCAGCGTGCTCGAGTTCACCCCGATGCTGCGCCACGCGCGCGACACGTACACGCCCTCGACGCTCCCGCACCACCTCATCGTCCCCGCGCTCGTGGGGTACGGGTGGTCGACGCCGCCCGCGACCGACGCGCCGTTCAGCGCGTACGACAATGCCTCGATCGTAGACAGCCTGATGAGGGGTCTTGGGTTTGGCAAGACGCGCGGGGGTAAGGGAGGGTATATTGGGCAGGGCGGAGATATTGGGTCATTTGTGACCCGCCATCTTTCGACGTTTGACGATTGTCGTGGTGAGTTGGGCGGGTGCCGAGGTCCATGCCGAGGGCGCCTCGGCCAGTGCTAGTCGCACATCACATGCCACCATGCTCCAGCCTCCACGCTCCGAATAACTGACGCCAGCGATCCACCTCAACTTCCTCCCGGTGCCCTTTGACAAGGCGACGGTCGAGTCTGTCGACCTCGATGAGTTTGACCGGCGCGCAATCGCACGCGCCAACAAGTGGAACCAGTGGGGGCTGGGATACCTCAAGGAGCACGCGACCAAGCCGGGTACCATTGGGGCCGTGCTCGAGTCCAGTCCGGTAGCGCTCATGGCCTGGTGAGTGAACGTGTCCTCGTTGAATGAGCCCGATTCGGCTCCCACTCTGCGAAAGGTGGTTGTCTACCCCAACAACCAAGGGGACCGGCTTCCAGTCCCGACCGAGTCCAGAATTGCATATCTCTCTGTCCAGACACGTCGTGGTCTTCGGGACTTGCCCTCGCCGTGTTCTTTGATGCCTGTCGAGGCTGTACCTGGAGCACACTCCGCCTGAGCCGGTGTGGTGGCCACCTTGTCCTCCTCGACATCGAACATCGTTGGTGAAACGGTATCATGCCACTTTGCCATAGTGGCGGCAGGAGTTCGACTCTCCTACGATGTACAGTAGAGCGGCGGCATCGACGAGGCTGTGAAGTCTCGGCGATTCCCTTTTGCTTCGTGTCGTTGCTGGGTGACTCCCCGGACAGCGTATCATTGGGCGGCGGCAACACCCAACTGACTCCAGGCTGGGAGAAAAGTTCGAATCCGCAGGCATGAGCACGCACTTTATCCTCGCGGAAGTGAGCCTGTTCTGGTACTCGGGCTGTGTCGCCACTTCATTGTGGGAGTACCGCGCTGTGAGTGTTGCGCACTCTCGTGCAAGTAGCCTTGGGCTGACGACCCAAGCAATGGGGAATGGAGGCGAGCAAGTCGCCCCCAACTACCAAAGTTCATCAACAAGCCGACGGGATACTCGCAGTTTATCAACGAGATTGTGCCCACGCCCATCCCCATTGTTGGCAAGGTCGCAAACCTCGTCTGGGCCAAGCGCCACGACAAGGTGGGTTACGACACTTGGTGGAAGGTGCAGGCTTTGCTGACACCTCAAGGGCGGACACTTTGCGCCGCTCGACGTGCCCGTGCCGTTCTGGGAGGACATGGTCGACTTTGGGCGTACGGTGGTCAAGAATAACTCTGCAAAGCTCTGAGATGAGGTCGAGGTCGGAAGTGTACAAATACAAAAGCGACACGGACGGTTGCGTTGGAGGATTGTTTTAAGCCGCTCATGTTTCTTGCTGACTTGTAAAAGAGAATGCGAAATGTGGTTTACGCAGACAGCCACTCTTCTCGGTCTAGTTCAGAATGACGTTGGCCAAGGTTGGAGGGCGATAGCGTGTCTCAGAGGTAGCGGACGACTAGATTGGCTTCCCATCATTGAGAGCTAAACGCCAGCATGTGTTTGCAGGCCATGGGTCCTCGAACGGAGGGGTGGTACTTACGCAACAACATCATCAAGCAATCCATTCTGAAAGACTCCACCTTGCGACATGCACTGCGTCATGGCGGAGAAGGGTTCACATGGCGGAGAAGTATTTTTCATAGGTCAAAAGGTTAACGAACAGATGCACCATAAAGGAGTTCGTCTAGCTCCTCAGAATGGTAGGGTCAGTCATGGGCGCAATTGACACACAGCGTCCTGTGGCATGCTCCTCGGTCTTACATCACAGTAGGGACCCCCCCGGTCATCATCGGAAGCTGTGTGAACCCCAGCCCAGATCGGCAGATCGCCACACGGCGTCTTACCGCTAGGCCAGTGTACGTTTTGGTGCAACGTTCATGCACGCGTGTTTCTATAGAAGATGGGCGCACACCATACCATGCTATCTGTAAGCTCAATACCCTCGGTCATCGGCAAGGTATTAACAAAGCTGGGTGATGCCGCGTAACCGCATTCCAGCCTTGAGGGTATGCACCTCTTCCCGCATCTCCCGGCATGCAAAAAAAGAGTAGCAACGCCACAGTGTGCTTTCTCAGACCTTTGTAACATGTAGCACAGCTCATCAGAGGCGCCACTGCAACTCCTCCTGCACGTGCAAGTAGTGTATCCTCCCCGAAAGCGTGTGTGCGTGTCCGCCTCGTGGCCCTTACCGCTGAACCAGCGAACGGTGTGGTCGCCTCGCATTCGCACATATACTTTGGGTAGACCTTGGCGGGCACGACTGCGTCCGACTTGCCGTTTGTTGTGCACTGCTCCGGTTTGGGACGGGCGTGGTGTTAACTGGTGGTATCCGGATACTGTATCTCATCGCCATTGTATGTCAGAGTGCACTGCGTCGCGCGTCATAAATCATACTGTTACAATGGAATGGCCGAGACGAGCACTCGAACCCTCGAGCATGGAGGCCATGACGCCGTATCATGGTTCCTGAAACCAGGTTCGGGGCGCGCCACTTTTGTAGTACCTTCATCCACACACGCCCCATGCACACACCCGACGTGCACGATGTACGTGTTGGGACAAAAGGTGGGATGCAGCTCTCTCAGATAATGTATGATAAAGTTTTGCGTCAGTGAACACGAAAGGTATTCTCCAAGTCTAATTAAATTTAGAACCTTCATCGAGGGCATGCGCCTCTTGACCGTATGGCCACGAGAGTTTTCCAACCAGGTGGTTGCGTACGCCACATCCATGCTACTCATGAGCCTGGCACCTGGCGGTGGCTGGCCTATGATGGTGCTCCGTTCTACATATCTGTCGTCATACATTGCACCAACAACAATCGTACATGTACTCATCCGGCCCAGGTGTAGAGTGTTTTACCCTGCAGTGTTAGATGGCACGGCTCACAGCGGGCGATTCGCCGCACAGCAGTTTCCCCTTGTACGCACCTTCAAGCTGCTCTTCGTGACGAGCTTCTTTGCAAAGAGCGCAATGAGACACTTGTTGACGCGCGGGTGCGGCATTTCTGGTGGCTTGACCAGGTCGGCGACTGTTGTCAGCGCATGTTCCTGCCTCGTGGAGTGTAACGTTTGATTGTGATGATCAAGGCAGCGAATGGGAAAGCAGGGCAAGCACGGCCTGGGACAGAAGGGAGCAGCAAGACCTGGCCTCGTGGCACGCCACCTTGCACTCTGTCTTGACTCGCCATAGCCCAGAGCAGGATGCTAGCGACGCGGGACACTTGTGGATCATGATCCAACGCCACTTGTCTTTAGCTGCCTGTCCACAAGAGCAGGGGGATAGATGGAGGGAGGACTCCCCCAACAGCGCGTTCACCACTGCCTTCTGTGTCCCGAGTCCTTCCCTCCCGCTCCCTTCTTCCCGTCATTCCTCATCCCCGTCCAACAGTTTCACCCATCCCTCCCAGTCCCAGCCCACCCCCAAACCCAAGGCTGCCACCCCCACCCTCCCACCACGATAATGACTCACTAACAACCCCCTCCTCCGCATCCATAAGCCTCCCAATAACCTTCTCCATACACAACCGCGCATCCGCATCGTTGCCGCGGTACTCGAGCGGGAGCTGTGTATCGACCAGCCGTCCAATCTCCACCTCGCGCCGCTTCTTGGCCGCCAGCGCGGCGCGCTTGGCGGCTGCGGTGGTTGCAGTCGGTTTGCGTAGTCCGCGACCGCGTGTAGATCCTGCGCCTCGTCCTGCGCCTGCCCCTGCGCCTGACGCTCCTCCCCTCACGGAGCCAGCACCACGACCAGCCGGACGGCGCCGCGACTCGTCACCCGACACGTTGGTAGCGTATGTCGTGTCTGCAGCTAACGCGTCCTGCGATGACGCGAGCTGCGAGCGCTGTGACGTGCTCACGGCCGTGTCTGGTTCGGGTGCGGGTGGGGCTGCGGCGTCAGATGAGGCGTGGGCGGATGGGACGTACCGTTCAACTCGGCCAGGCGGGACCAAGTGTTGGGGTCGGGGCCCTGGCGTTAGCTGTGTTGTTCGGCGGTGAAGAGGTGGGCTGTGTCTGGCGAGCGGTAGACGATGTCGCCTAATACCTTCCATCGGACTCCGAATTGCGTCGCTCTGCTCTGTTCTGTGGCAACCATCGCGCCGCCCGATCACAACAAGACCGCACACAAACGCTGCACCGCCAGTAGGGCTCAGCCTCCGGCGGCTACCTCACACCCAACCACCCCACGCTCTCCTACTACAACTCTCTCTGCTGCAAGATCACCACCTCTCCTCCAGATGCCCAGCCCCCCAACGCACAGGTCACTTCGCGTTTCGCTACTTCCCGCCGCCTGTCCATACTCCCCTGCTCCGCACCACACCACTCTGTCTTCCCAGCCACCCACTTTCCAACAGCTAGCCTCGCCCCCCCTCTCCCCCCATCCCCCCCCTCCGTTTCTCACCCTCTCTCACACCTCATCCCCGTTCGCAACGCACACACAACACCAAACTCACCTGCGTCCACTCGACACAAAACGCATTCATCTTAAGCGCATAAAGGTACGCCGCAAACCCCTCATTAAACTCTCCGAGTGCATCGTGCAACACCCCCATGCGCTGCATGTTGGTCGCGAGCGTCGCGGCCTCGTCGGCGAGCTCGCTCATGGCCGGTCCGAGAAAGTCGAGGCCGGACGCAGACGAGGGTCCCGTTTGGCTTCGGGCCAGGGACGAGAGCGAGCCGGTCGAGACGCGCCGGAGCGGGTGGGGCGGCATAGTGCGTGGATGTCAGTGTAGGCTAGGAGGGGGGCCCTTTGTTGTCGTGGGGTCTGCCTGGGTCGTCGTTGGGGTCGCGATGGGGGTTGTAACAGGTTGACAGATGGAGGTTCCAAGTTTGATGTGGTTGTTGCTGTTGCGCTTTGGGCATTTGTTTGTGCAGGCGTCCGTAACAACCAGAGTGTGCGTGCCCCCCACTTAAACACGCTTCAGTCACGTGATATCCATTGCGGCCATGGCCGGAGGCAATTAATGATGAAACCTTGTTATCGATTAAGAAGCATTTCAGTCTCTCCCAGCACTCGTCATCAGCGTCATCATCGTCATCACGGCATGCAGCGACGCCACTCCTCTGTCCTCCAGGCCTCCAGGTGCCGCTTGGAAACGATGGTAACCTCCCAAAGTAAACCCTAGGCCACTTCGCAATCGCTCGGCTCCGCACTCTGCGTGCCTCAACTGTAATCCCTCGACTTGCATTCCCACGTCTGTCTTGCTTCACGACCGTGACATGTCATTAAAGGTGGCATTATGAGTTCATGGCCCCACTGGGGCCGCTACGTGTATGTATGGGTGTGCTACATGAGAGTACAACGGCTGTGGCCGTGGGCCTGTGCTCGGGTGGGGCCCGGGCATCGGCATGCAAATGAAACCTCCGCAAAGGCGGGGATGGTGGGGTGATGTAGTGGGTGGGGTGGATGGGAATCCATCGTGTCGCGATGCTGGGTGGAGCCATGCTGGTGGAGCCTCAAGGGGTGGAGTGAGCTGCGCATGTGGAGTGAGTTGCAAATGCTAGCTGCTGGGTGGAGCAGTTGGAATGCGGGGTGGGGTGGGTTGGCACGCGGCGATTGGAGTCCGCGATCTGCTGCTATCTTGGCGTGGCTAGGTGGCTGTAGCTCACACGGATGCGTGTGCAAGCCTGCAACACGCGACACGCGACAGGCACTGGCCAACGTAGCACACGAGTACGTCTACGCAGACGCAGTGTTCTTGTGCGCGACGCGGGCGAGCGCGCCAAACACATCGGCGGCCCATCCGTCGCCGACACGGAGGTCGAGCGACGGCTTGCCCGTCCGCGGACGCGGGGGGCGGGGGTACGCCTTGTGCGCGCGTGGTGGCGGGGAGGGGGAGGCTGTGGCGCGGGGGGTCTGCGGGCCGGGCGACTCGGGGGTGCTGGGACAGCTCGGGGGGAGCGATGCGGGCGACGCCGGAGGTGCGGCGGGGACGGAGGGCGAGTCGGCAGACGGTGAGGCGGGCTTGCCCTTGCTGGCCGACCGCGACGACTTGAGCCCGGGGACTGGGGGAACAATGTTGAGGTTTGGACGCGTGCGAGAGAGACGCGGGCGGATCGTTTTTGCCACCCGCGACTTTTCCGCTGGCGCCTTTGCGGCCTCTACCTCTGTGGTGGCGACCTTTGGCTCGGCGAGGTGCAGCTCGGTGACCTCGGGGGCCTCGATCTCGGGCGTCTTGGTGTCGACGAGGGATTCAGGTGGCACCTCAAAATCGACCTGGGCGACGACGAGCGTAGACGCGACACCGGGGCCGATGCCAAGGACGCGAACCGGAGTCGAACACGGCGACGATGGCAGGCCGCGGTCGCCCTCAGACGACGAGCGTGCCGAGCTAAAGGTGCCGCCGCCGTCTGAGCCGTAGGTGTCGATCGACTCGTACGAGTCATTGTGTGGTGGCTCCTCCCAGATAGACTCGAGCATGGGGGGTCTGATGTCAGCTGTCGTCATGGGGCCTACAGGCATGCAGGCAGGAAAGGCACGGAAAGTGCCAAGGCGCCACACAGCATAGATCTCACACCCCGGCCTCATACAATGTGTGGCGAGCCGCCATGTACCGGCATCGTGCATACCGTGCGCTGAGCGCCAAATGGCATGCGGCACATGCTGCCCGCCACTGCACTGGAACACAGTCTTGGCACACACACACACGCGCGCGGGAAACACTACTGCCATCTCACACACGCCGGACTCACTGTTGCAGCATGGGCCGTGCCGGGCGCCGGCGTGGGACGTAGACGGGCGCTGGGGGCTCATCGACAAAGAATAGTTCGCCATATGGCCCCGCATGGACGACCTGTTTCAGGCGGCGGGGCGAGTCTGCGTCCGAGTCGGTGTCCGGGTAGTGTGCATAGTCGGGATATCCGTAGGCAGCAGCCTGGGAGCCGTATCCATGCAAACTCTGGTAACTGGGCAGTTGGTAGTCGTAGTCTGGGTACGCGACGACGTCGTTTGCCCGACACTCGTAGTCGTACGCGGGGTACGTTGGGAACGCGGGGTAGTCGTCACACTCGAATTCGTCCTGGCTCCAGTGGTGCGCGGGCTGGCAGTCGCGCATGCACTCGTTCTCGCCGTGGTCCAGGTGGTGCGCCGGCGTGGGGTCGAAGGGGTTGACCATGGTGGGCAGTGGGCCAGTCGGGTTGTGGCTCACGTTGGGTGAAACGGACTAAGGGCGGTGGTGGTGGTGGTGGTGGCGTTTGACGCCGAGGGAAAGGATAAAAGTGCAGGTGGTGCAGGTGATGTCCTTGTGGCCGTGCAGACCGATCGACAGGGCGAGGGATCGACAGGCTATTGGGGGTGAGTGCGAGGGTGCGCTTGACGCAATGGCGTTCTCGGACGGGTGCGAGCACAGGTGCGAGCAGCGATGTGCAGCGGCCAATGGCGGGTGGTGGCTGTTGCTTTTGCACAGGACGAGCAGCACAAAGTTGTGAGGCGTTCGCGGTGGTGGGTGGTGTTCAGAGGTAACGTCGAGTGCGAGCTGTTTTTGTATGCGTTACCGGCTGAGTGAGTTGGGGAGGTGCGAACGGGGTGCAACGCGGTGCGAAGGTGCGAGATTGCGAGATGCGACACAAGATCAATGCGAGACAGCGAATATGCGAGTTGGGAGCGAGACGAGACGCGAGCGAATTATGAAGCGAGACGAGAAGAGAAGAGAGGAGACGATGATGCCGAGGTATCGGGACGGTGTAGAGTAAACGGCTGCCGAGTCGAGGAAGCGGAGGGGAGACCTCAAGGCGGCGGACACATATGCTGAGAAGAGATGGCGGGGCGAATGACGGGGGTGAGAAACAGATACAAGAGTGGAATGTCAAACGCGAACGACGTTGACCTCGTCTCAGAGGATGGTGTGCACGAGTAGCAGCTGTGGGCGGTTGGTGGTTTGGCGTGCTAAACTGTCTTTCTGGTGTGTGACCATGCGAGCGGCAGGCAGCAGGAGTCACACAGAGAGGGCAAGGCCAAGAGAAACGAAACGGGGCATAGGGTACGGGCGGCTGTAGGAGGCATGGATGTCTACTGGCTCATGTCATAGGCTCCGAGTGCAACGGCACGCATATCGCAACCCAACCCAACCCAACCCAACCCAACCTACACCAGATACCCTGCATTGCACCTGATCACCTTTACTCCCTGAGCATCTCTGGCGCCCTGTGGCCTGCAGGATGGCACATGGCGGCACTCATGGAACCCATGCCGCTGCGGTAGTGCAGACCATGCCAGGCGGCTAAAACCGATCGCATCCATGACCTGTTGCAACCTTGCATGACGGCCCCTGCCCACCCGCGCCCTTCCTGCACGACTTGAGTGGGGTGACCCGAACAAATTCCTGCAATCTGGCATGTGGGTACCTGTTGCGCACAGCGTGCGCCCCCGGGCCGCCCACCCGGTGCGGAGCCGTCTGCGTCCGCATGCCGCTGCCGTGCAGAGGGTACCAGCGGAGGCGGCTGACGTCGATGGGTGGCGCGCGTCAGCGCTAGCGCTTCCACTAGCGCTAGCGCCTCGTTTGGAGCAGATGGAGAAATAGCTCCCGGGCAAAATGTCGACGTTGGCACACGTCCCAGCATCCCAAGAACCCATTCAAATTCCCTGCATGCCGGCCAACCCGGTTTTACAGCACCTGTGCCTCTGAGGGTCCGGCGAATGCACTGGGGCGTGTACGTTAGGAGCAGGGTTTGGATCCAGAGGAGGGTTGAGCTTGTGCAGGGTTGGGCTTTTTTGGTGTGAACCAGGTGGATCTGCGGCTCAGTTGGCCTCAGTTGGCCTCAGTGGCAAAGGGTCAGGTGGTGGATGCTGGCATGCGGGTTTACCAAGCGCTGCCTGCGCAGGCAGGATTGGTCGAGCGCCCGACTGAGGCTTAAGCTTAAGCGTACGCCTCATCTCATCTTGCCGTGCAGCATTTCGTTTCCTGCTGCTTCCTACCGCCCGCCTGTTCGGGGTCCGGTGCATCAGGTGCCAGGTGTCCAGCGAGTGGAACAAAAAATTGATGCACTCTTTTCAGTGGTGCGCGTGTGGAAGGGCACGGACAATGCCAGTCGAGGGACGCTGCCAGCAGAGGTGTGCAGTGTTCACGGTCCCATCTGGGACTGTGCCGGGACATTTGCCGACGGGGCAGCGCAGATCGCACGATGGGATGCTAGGGAGGGAGGGGGTTATGACGCATCGTTAATGAAAAGACGAGCATCACTGCAGGGTCCAACTCGGTGCGCTAGTGCGTGCGCCCTCATGCATCCTCGTGGCGATCGCGTAGGGATATCACCCAGGATGATCCACGATTGCCTCCGATGACTGTGGCCGAATACCCCGAAACCCACTCAACCTCCTAGCAAAACGCAGCAGCATGCAATCAGCCCCTAGCACGTTGATTATGAATACGAGGCGGAGGCTGTGCACTTAGTGGGGCGCGTGACAAGTCGATGCGTGACGAGCACGAGGTATTTACCCTCCTGTGCCTGTACCCAGGAATAATGGCATGCTCCTCTGCATACCAGTGGAGCGCTCGTCGTTACCAAACACTTGACTTTTTGTGGTTACTTGGCAGTTGCCTTGCCGCCTCGGTACTCCGATCAGGTCATGACAAGCTCAGCCTCCGCTCACTTTGGCCACTTTGCAAGCCCCAGTGGCGTGTGTGTGACTGTGTGACCGCCACGCCGGGCAAACCGGACGCGCCACTGGATTGTGGTGACTTGCAAGTGGGCCTGTCCATCCTGCAATGACGGCGATCCCAATACAACACACAAAAGAAAACAACAAGTAGTTGCTGAATTGCGTGCGCGGCACCCCTCTTTCCGCCCAGGGGTCGACAGGGGCCAATTCGGCACATTACCCTCGTTTGTTTTTGTTTTCTTCTTTTGTTTTCCTTTCGTTTTCCTAAAACAGGCCACACAGTTGCGTAAACACTAGGGGTGCGTTCCCGTGCGGCCGGTAGCGCCCGGTAGGACCAACCTGCGACGCACACCCGATATCCGCAACGCACACGCGCCGATCGTCCCTGGCATGGCATTGGCATTGCAACAGTTGCAAACTTGGCAAACTGGGTGGCGCTCACGACAAGGTTTTTGGTGTGTTTGTGCAGCGGCGCATTCATCGTCCCCGATATCGCAAGGGGGACGCAGACTGACGGAACCGGCCTGCTTGCCGGTTGGCGGTTCCTGGAGCCTACTTGCCCATTTCTTAGTCATGGCTCCACCGATGCCGCCTGCTTTCGGAGATTATTCACACCCCGGGGCTGGCACCGCAGTGACCCTCGGGACACTAGGCGAGGGCGGCGTGATACAAGCGGCACAATGGGGTGGCCGCTGCAAGTACCCTCGGCAGTTGGGGTGGAGTACTTACATTCACGCTCGGCTGTTGTTGTTGTCTCCCACGCACGACTGGGACCAACACGTCCTCCACGTATGCCGATCTCAATGTGGAGGAGTTCACATGCAAGAGCACTAAACACGTCTGGGGTAGCGGGGCACTCGGAGCTATGATGACATGTGTTTTAGCGCACCCGGACGTGCGTCGATCCTTGACGCGTCGACCTGGACGCGTAGCCCGCGGCCACGTACACGCAGCCGCTATGATGTTGCATGAATGATGACGCTAGCCCAACGTGTACGTGTATCTCCCGGTCTCGTCTACATACTACAGTAGTGTTCTATTCCTGCTCGCTGAGCAATTGCTCCATGCGCTGGAACGCGGCCTCCATGTCCTCGTGGTGCGCGGGGCCCATGACCTCCTTGTAGTGGAGGAGGATGAGGAGCCAGTATATCGCGACCGAGAGCATGGCGCCCGTGAGGGGTCCGATCCAGTAGATCCACGTGTATCCCGGAAAGTAGTGGTTGACCGTGGCCGGCCCCAGCTGGCGGGCGGGGTTGAGCGCGCCGCCGGTCCAGTAGACGGAGAACATTTCGCACGCAAACATGGTGAGCCCGATCCCGATCGCGGCGACGGGCGTGGCTGCATTCTTCTCGACGGCGAGCATGATGATGGCAAACACGAGGATGGCCGTCATGAAGAATTCGATAAAAAAACCGCGCGCGTGGTTGACCCCAGGCAAGAGCGTCACTTCCGCATGCAGCTTGCCAGGCGTGAGCACGTCGGCGAGCGCAGCGCCCGTCAACCCGCCCATGAGCTGCACGATGAACAGGAAGACGCCCCGCATCGGCGACACAGCACCGATCAACATGAACGCCCACGTCACGGCCGGGTTGAAGAGCCCGCCCGAGATCCGGAAGAACATCCACACCGTCGCGGCGAGCGATGCACCAAATGCCAAAGAAATCATCAACCTGGAAATCAGTTTGGTGTCACCTCATTAAGGCACGCGCTGCTGGAGAGCTGGAGAGGCACACATCCCGTGTGTTAGGCTGAAACGTCGGTTGGGAATCCGATCGTGTCAGGCTGCACGTGTGTGACGAGTCGGATGACATCACTCGCACACACCTCACACAACCACACGCACACACGCACACACAGGTCACACAAATATCACACAGAACGCGCATACGCACAAATTGGACGTGTTGAATGTTTGCGACCCGTCCTTGACTTTACCAGTGACAGACGTCGCCTCCTGGAGGGCCACACTACCGACGTCAGTTCGCGCTCGTCCCCGTTCCTCCTGCCGGTCGCACCACCACCTCTACCAGGTTGACCCACTTTGTACCTCCCAACGCTAGCATGAGAAATATGGTCGTGCCAAGGTACTCGCCCACACTCGCGACGAGCTCTGTGCGTCAGTGGAACGACCTGTGGTGTGAAGATCTCTGGGACAAGAGGATATGAATGCGAGCTTGTGCCACTCGCACACGCACCATGGCGCCAATTAAACCCGCCGCCGGTGATGAACATCCACGCCGAGCCCCAGAAGCTCCCGCCTCGTAAGCGCGGCATGGCGTCTTCGCACGGGAGGAAGATGTCCGTCATCGTGGGGGAGCCGGGAGGAGGGGTCGTGCGTTGAGCGGCTGGTAAGATATAGCGCTGGTGGTGTTGGTGGTGGCCGAGGTGGTTGGCGTCGAGCCGAAAGCGGGGGCCAAGTACGAGGCCGAGTGCGAGGTCGAGTCCAAGGCCGAGCTCGCCGTTTGTGCTGATAGCCCCGCGTCCGGGCCTTGAACAAGGCAGGTGGACAAGCGCTGGGAGGCATGTAGAACCCGGGCGCCCAGATGAAGAGCGCAGATGGAATTGTAATGTAACAAAAGTGACATGACCGTCAGAAATCGCAAGTGGGGTCGGGACGTCGCCGAGTGCAGAGTCTCTGCACTCGGCCTATTGTCAGCCTGCACGCATAGGGCAGCATAGTATGCAGCATGCAGAAAACACCCACAGCGTGGTCGTCCATGCTGGCACAGTTGTGGACGGAAGACACGGCGACGACGAGTGCCACCCTGGAGGCTCCACACTGACGGGACGACGATGCTGGCCAGCCTGGGCCGTTCTCGTCCCAGTTTCGTTTGCCCGACAGAAACAGACGACGCAGGAACACGGCATGCCTGCGTCTTGATGACAACATGGTTGGCCCCCCAGACTACAAGCAGAGCTGAGTCTCGATCGATCGCGAAGAGTACGAGCACCGCCGACGCGGCCGTCGTCATGATCTACTGCCTCCGAGGATTCCCCCAGCGCACTCGGGGAGCTTGACATACAGACTGGTATTTGTGGTTGTGGATGCGGTGTGTACCAGGAGCAGCAGGTCAGTATCTTATCAGCTCACTCTTTTGTTCTACAGATCATATCGACCTATCGAGACGGCGGCCAGTTCAGAGTTCCAGTTTCAGGCAGCACTATTATTTGCGGAGAGTTAGGAAAATGGCCGAAACCCAAAAGGAGATAGACGTCGAGGTCGAGGGCGAGGTCCAGATCGGCCTGAACACCCACCAGGCACGCATGCGTACCTCCATGCCGATAGTGTCATGAACCGAGCAGTGTTGCGAAGATACGCTGCTGGTATCAGGTGCGAGATGGAACGGAACCGTAGCGCTAAGCGACGCCCCCTCGCAGGTTGTCTTCGCCTTTGGCATTGTTCTCTTCCTGCACGGTGTGACTTCGGAACCGTCGTATAGCAACCCATCCGCCTCGATGACCCCACTGCCTGGTTCCTCTTCAGATCGACTTTAGCTTCCTACTGTTGTTGATGGAATGAGCGATGGAGCGATGCATAGAATGACTGCGCGCGCGTGGGAGGCTCGAGTCCTTACAACAGTTGTCTAGTTGGAACCGGTGAACTGGGCCGTTCGCTCTCCCAACGCTGCATGCGGCTCGTGCCACGGACAATTAGGCTTCCGGTACATCATGGCATGGCCGTTTCGCATCACAGAGGTTCGTGGGGTGCAGGTCTACCTAGGCATGGGGGAACTCTGATTCTGAGAGGGATCTCGAGCAACAAGGTTATGCACCCGTACCCTGCTCGACGAAGCTATGTTACAGCCTGCACACTTGGCACAGTTGGAACCTAGCAGCAAGCTCGGTCTCCCAAAGCTTGCGTCGGCGCGACAAAACATTACGAGTCACCTGCAGCACGACCATACTTCGTTTCCTACACTTGGAACGGTAGCAGTAAGCTGTCTCCCAAAGCCCCAGCACACCAGTCTCGACGCGCCAGAACATTTTGCGTCCTGAACTATATCAGGAACCACAGCAAGCTGTCTCCCAAAGCTACACCCGCCTCGACGCACCAAAACGTTTTTGCTTCCTGCACCGTATACCATTGACAATCTGTTACAATGTCCGTGCGCCTCGGGCCGCACCTGTCCTACTTGTTCCTCTTCTCCCTCGCATGGGTCCCACTGAAACCAGAACTCTTCCGCTTCCTACTCTGTGAAACCCAGACCCTTGCTCTCGTTGGTGCGCTTGTCGTCCTGCTTGGCATACGGCCACCTCCAGTCGCGAATATAGTCTGGGTCGATGCCGTGCTCGAACGCCCAGTTTTCGGCAGCAATCTGCTGGTCGCGGAGCTTTTGGCGGACGAGGCCCGACTTGCCCTTGAACTGGGGCAGGCGGTCGAGGGCGTCCATGGCGAGGGTGAAGCGGTCGGTCTGGTTGCGGATGGCAAGCTCGAGGGGTGTGTCAATGTTGCCCTTTTCCTTGTAGCCACGGACGTGGAGGTTTTGGGCGCTGCCGGGGCGCTTGTAGGTGAGGCGGTGGACGAGCCAGGGGTACGAGTGGAAGTTGAAGATGATGGGCTTGTCCTCTGTGAAGATGGCCGAGTACTCCTTGTCCTTGAGGCCGTGCGGGTGGTCCTCGTGGCTGATGAGCTTGAACAGGTCGACGACGTTGACAAAGCGAATGTTAATCTCGGGCAGGTGCTCGTGCAGGAGCGCGACGGCCGCGAGCGCCTCGGCAGTCACGACGTCGCCGCAGCCGGCAATGACGAGGTCGGGCTCCTCTTCGGGGCGGATGCTCGCCCACTCCCAGATCCCGACGCCCTTTGTGCAGTGCGCAATGGCCTCGTCCTTGTTGAGGAACTGGAGGTGCTCCTGCTTGTCGGCGACAATGACATTGACATAGTTTGTGCTCTTGAGCGTGTGGTTCATGACCGACAGCAGCGTGTTGCCGTCGGGCGGCAGGTAGATGCGCACCACATCCGCGCTCTTGTTGCACACAACGTCCAGGAAGCCCGGGTCCTGGTGCGTAAAGCCGTTGTGGTCCTGACGCCAGACGGTCGCCGTGAGGAGAATGTTGAGCGAGGGCACGGGCTTGCGCCACTCGACCTCGTTTGCCTTTTCAATCCACTTGCAGTGCTGGTTGACCATCGAGTCGATAATGTGAATAAACGGCTCGTAGCTGTTGAGCAGGCCGTAGCGGCCCGAAAGCGTGTAACCCTCGAGCCAGCCCTCGACAGTGTGCTCCGAGAGCATCTCCATGACGCGCCCGGTGTGCGTGAGGTTGCCTCCGTCCTCGTCCTCGGGTAGGTATCCGCCCAGCCACACCTTCTTGCCGGCCTGTGGAGCTAGTCAGCACAACATTCAGTTGGGTAACTGGACAACACTCTGACACACCTTGTACACCTCGCCGAGCTTGTTGGACTCTGTCTCGTCGGGCCCAAACAGACGGAAGTTGTGGGGGTTGTTGGCAATGACGTCACGGAGCCACTTGGACATGTTGATCATCGAGTTGAGGTTTGTCACGCCTGGCACGACATCGGGGAAGACATAGTCCTTGAAGTCTGGGAGCCTGAGCGACTTGCGGCCGATGGCATTGGCGACGGGGTTGGCCGACATGCGGCGGTCGCCCGAGGGCACGAGCTCCTTGAGTTCGGGGATGAGGTGGCCGTTCTGGAACACCTCGTCGGGCTTGTACGACCGCATCCAGTCCTCGAGCAGCTTGAGGTGCTCGGGGTTGGTGCGCGCGTCCGGGATGGGGACCTGGTGCGCACGCCAAAAGCCCTCGAGGAAGTGGCCGCCGACCTCGCGCGGCGCCGTCCAGCCCTTGGGGCTGCGCAGGACAATCATCGGCCAGCGCGGGCGGAACGGCTTGCCCGATTCACGCGCCTGCTTCTGGTAGCCGCGGATCTCGTCGACGGCCTTTTCCAGCGTCGCCGCCATGGCCTGGTGCATCGTCGACAGGTCGTCGCCCTCGACAAAGTAGGGCTTCCACCCGTAGCCCACAAACAGCGCCTCGAGCTCTTCGTGCGTCACGCGCGCAAGGACAGTCGGGTTGTTGATCTTGTACCTGAGATGTGTCAGTTCACACCCTGTGGACGGTGTTCAGAAGCACGTACCCGTTGAGGTGGAGAACAGGCAGGACAGCACCGTCCGTGACGGGGTTGAGGAACTTTGTCCCGTGCCACGACGTCGCCAGGGGACCCGTCTCGCTCTCACCGTCACCGACCATGGTGAGGGCGATGAGGTCCGGGTGGTCGAAGACGGCGCCAAACGCGTGCGAGATCGAGTAGCCGAGCTCACCGCCCTCGTGGAGGGAGCCGGGCGTCTCGGGCGTAGCGTGCGAGCCGATACCGCCCGGGAACGAAAACTGCTTGAAGAACTTTTGCATGCCCTCCTCGTCCTCGGTGATGTTGGGGTAGACCTCGGTGTAGACGCCCTCGAGGTACGACTGCGACAGCACGGCGGGTGCGCCGTGGCCTGCGGCAAGTCAGCACTGTCGGTGCGGTTTGCGGAGCTGTTGCGTCTCTGGGGTCTGGGCAACCCTCTGCGCCGCTGTGCTGTGTCTAACAGCGACGAGCCGCTGTCAGCACGGAGCCCACTCACCAGGTCCCGAGATGAAGAGCGTGTCCAGGTCGTACTTCTTGATAAGACGGTTCATGTGCATCCAGGTAAACACCTGTCCGGCGTCCGAGCCCCAGTGGCCGAGGAGGCGCGCCTTGAGGTGCTCCTTCTTGAGGGGCTCCTTGAGGAGCGGGTTCTCACGCAGGTAGATCATGCCGAGACACAGATACAGGCTGGCGCGGATGAAGGCATCATACTTGCGCTCGTCGTCGGCCGACAGCGGCGTGCCCGACACTGTCGAGCGCGTCTTGCCGTACGCCGAGAAGTTGTCCTCCTTTTTGTCGGGCATGGTGCGGGGTTGGCAGAGTGTGGGAAGAGCTAAGAGAAGAAGAGGGGGGCTCTATCTCTCTCGCCTTGTTCTTATACTGGAGCAGAGAACGCCTCTGAACGTGCCGAGCAAACGACATGGCGTGCACACCGCTGCGGTCGGAACCCCCGTGCCTCTGGCGAGCTGCCCAGCGTGCTATGTGCCGAGTTCACCCTGTGGCGCGTCGCACAACAATGCTGCATGCTGATATGCTCCGTGCTGTACTGCATGGGTGGGGTGGGGTTCAACTTTGTGTCATGACGCCACTATGACGATGGAGGCACAAAAGTCATGACAGAGTGCAGAATCCCGACCCCCCTCGGTGATCATCCGGATCAGCCCGAATACCTTCAAACTCCCTGCCACCCACTACAGCCACTCCAGGCACCTCAAGCCACCAAAGGGCGCGGCTTGCTGCGCTCGGACACCAGCGGGCACTCTGTCCGCTAAGGCGCCCGAGGGTTCATGCCCAACGTGCATGCCGGCGGCACTCGGCGGTCAGGGACAGGACATCTTGCCAGCTCGCTGTGGCTCGAATCGGTACCGATATACCAATATCGGACGCAAACGCACATACCCAACTGCCGCAACTGCCGCAACCAACCTTTTGCTCATTGCCCCCGACGCTACGGGTACCTTCTCGCCCAGCTTGGCTTGGCCCTCGGTTAGACGACACCGCTGCTGCTACTGCCGCATGCTGCATGCCGCATGCCGCAGGGGTAAGACATACGTATGTTTAACATGAGTGTGGGGTTGGATCCCCCTGCTGGCGGCCTCGGGTTCGTGGGTCATGTCGGAAGGAATGGGGGATCGTTGCCGCAGATCTGCAAACACATAGGAATGTCAGGTGGGAACGGGCGATTCTGGCTTTCAAAGGGTGTTGACTGTGGGATACGGCGCAAGCCAGCAACGCGCGCCCCCCCCCCCCCCCTCTCCTGTTCCCCTCTGGCGCCGAGGCTGGTCCTTGGCCCGCACAGACGCTCCGTCTTCATTGGCGAACACTTTGTGGCTGATGTGGGCTACGATATGTGGCGCTGTGCCTCTTCATGGCGGTGCGGACGGTGCGAAGAATGTCTCAGTTCGTCGCCGTCGGCGCTGACAAGCACACCTTGGCATGGGCTCGGCGACCGGGTAATACGCCCGCCTCGTTCAGCCTCTCTCGTCATGGCGACAGAACCGAGGCGCTAGTGGGCAGAAGGTGGCTCACATCTGTGTGCCGAAGGTTTGAGGGAGAAGCCTCCGTCGACAGTCACTTGCAACGTGCTGGGTTGTACCACGTACCACGACGAGTGTGCGCACGTTCGGATAGCACGCCGAGCTCAACTGCACAGCCGCCGGCTTGTCGGCCCATTACACACGTGTTTGCACGCATGCTGATATAAACGGTGGCCATTCTCCTGCTCTATGGCCTGGTGGCTATTTGTGTGCTGGTTTGCGTCATCCTAGGGACTTGCGGCCCTCGACGACAAGGTCCCACAAACATTGAGGGCCGACTCGGGATACGTCGCTGGATCCAGTGCAGGGTCAGTTCTGCGCTCCGCGGAGCCTTGAAGGTCGTAGTAGCCACCGTACTGATCACTACCATCGCTGCCTTGACCCATTTGCGACATCTCGGTGAGGTTTGAAGAGAGTCACGTGCTCAGAGGTCCTGAAACTTGGCCTTGACGTGGGGAACCCCTCACTCGGCATGGGTCTTCACGGCCTCGGTCCTGCCGCTGCGGTCAAGCTCTTGACACACGTAGAGTGTATTGTGACGCGAAGATCCATCCATATTCGTAAAAGTCAACCTCACTGTCGATGTGGGGTGAACGTTGTGGAATCGTGGCTCGTGCCAAAATCGGTGTTCCACAGGACGAGATGGAGTGAGGCGGTCCCTTTCGGCGATTGAGACTGGCCAGACTGGGGATGTGGGCGTCGAGAGCGTTCTGAATGGTCGCTTGACACTTTAAGGACGTCATGTCCCGTTGAATATGGGGGCTACTGGCAGTTGTTCGAGTGGAAGCCTGCGAAGGTCTGTGTAGGTGGTGTTTAATGGAGGGGTATGTTAGGCTGAGCGAGTACTTGCCCGGCTTGGGATGGGTGCCTAGGATCCGTCACCGTAATGGGTTCTGTATCCGCTCTGGGATGTTCAACGCGTGTTTGTGGTGTTCGTCTTTCATTCTCGGCGACCTGGGCATCAATCTCGGCAATCGGATATCGGGTTGCTTCTGTTCAGGCAAAACTCTTTCTGGGCGCGGATACTGCCGAGACCCCCGGCTAC
This sequence comes from Pascua sp. PH4015B, assembly GCA_025502685.1. NCBI lineage: Eukaryota > Fungi > Basidiomycota > Tremellomycetes > Trichosporonales > Trichosporonaceae > Pascua > Pascua sp. PH4015B. Next base: position 80,546 of record JAMFRD010000033.1, read on the forward strand.
GTCACATGCGATACCCTTCAGTACATGAAGGCGCCAAGGATGTGTGAGCGCTTCCAACTCTCACCTAGTCGTTACCTCTACTCGACTCGTTCGCGACCATGACGACGCCCAAGCCGGTACCGACGCTGACGAGCCTGGAGCTATTCTCTGGCAAGCGGCAGTATCCCAACTTTTGCCGCGTCAGGGACATTGCAGTGGTGCACGAGCTGCGTCCGTCGGACACGCCATACGAGTGGCCAGAGGGCGAGCGGATCTCGTTGCCGGCGACGTACGTAGTGGGCGGGGAGGCGCGGTCGAGCGCCGACCTGTTGCGGGACACGGACACGGCTGCGCTGCTTGTGCTGCGCGACGGGAAAGTGGTGTACGAGGAGTACATGCTGAGCGGGGGGGTAGACGTGCCGTGGATTTCGTTTAGCGTGGCCAAGAGCTTCATCTCGACGTTGGTGGGCATTGCGCACGACGAGGGACACATTCGCTCGCTCGACGACGCGGTGAGCGAGTACGTCCCCGTCTCCCCGGGGTCGGCGTACGACGGTGTGCCGATCCGGACGGTCCTGCGCATGTCGTCGGGCGCGCGGTGGAACGAAGACTACAGCGACGCAAACTCGGACGTGCACCTTTTCTCGCGCGCGGCATCGGGCATCGACGGCGAGTGCCTCGACTCGTTTATCGCGGGCATGGTGCGCGAGAGCGACCCCGAGACGGTATGTCGGTACAACTCGGCCGAGACGCAGGTGCTCGGCGCGCTCGTGCGCCACGCCACCGGCCGCTCCGTCACGGCCTACATGCAGGAGAAACTCTGCGACCCCCTCGGCATGCGGTCCCCGGGATACTGGATGGTGGACGCCCGGGGGGTCGAGCACGCATACGGCGGGCTCAACCTCACCGCACGCGACTTTGCAAAAATCGGCGAACTCTACCGTAACAACGGGCGCTGGCAGGGCAAGCAGCTCGTCTCCCCCCAGTACGTCAAGGAGGCCACCACCATCGACGGACCCCTCCGCGCTCCAGGCAAACCCATCGTCGGCGGTCACGCCCTCCCCCTCGGATACGGATACCAGTGGTGGATCCCAGGCACCGACCGCGAACGCGGAGACTACTCAGCCATCGGCGTCTACAACCAGTTTGTCTACGTCGACCCCTCGCACAAGGCCACCATCGTCAAACTCTCTGCCAACCCACGGTACGGCCTCAGCGAAAAGGAAGAGGATAATCGCGATACCGAGAATATGGCCTTTCTTCAGGCTATCGCGGCACAGCTCTAGTCTGGGCAACGTGCTTGTTGGAGTATGGGTTAGACACTATCATGGAGATGAGGGGTGGGGGCAGAATAGCGATCAGAAGAAGGTTATGCATGAATGCAAGGGCGTAAGGTGCACGATAGCTGGGTGGGGTCTACTGTATATAAGGGGCGGGCATGCGTCAAACGGATATCCGATCAGTCTTGACTATTCTTCTACTCTGCAAGTCACTCTACCTGAGTGGGGGCCCAGATCACCCAGCTCGGACACAGCTGCGACTTCACCATGTCTCGTTTCTACTCCACAGCTACGACAGGACCTGTGTAGCCTTACCTTGTGTGCAGTGGTAAGGCTTGCCCTTTCATTGCCTTCCATCATCCTCTGCACTCTCCTCCCTACTTTGGCGCCGCCAAGTGATGCCCACTTAACCCCCCACTTGGCTCTATAGCAGCGCCTAGGCTCGACTTGACAAAACATTCATACATGATTCACAACCACAAACTGCACATACGACTGTCTTTACAACTGACCGTAACTATCCCTCTCTCCCGCCCCGTCAAACCTACGCCACCGCCGCCCGCTGCTTAATCACCATATCCATATCGCCCCGGTCCAAGAGCACGAGGACCACCCCAAGGTGGTTGAGCACCGCCTCGGGAGAGGGGTCGTCGATTCCCTCGGGATGCTCGCCCATTCGAACCCAGGCGTGCGAGCTGGCAGCGGCTGGGCGGCCGGGGGCGTCGTGGGCGTCGGTCGGGGCTGATGTGGCGGCCATGGAGATCGGTATGGGTACGGGCAAGTCTGGGTGTGAGCTTCGGGTATGGCAAAGCACGTCGCCCGCGCTGTGCATCGGGCTACTGTAGTCCAACAATTGCCCGACCGGTCCATGGCATAGAACACAGTGATGGCAAGAGGGACAGGTCCCTGCAGACACCCAGCGATGGCTGTCCCCTCGTCTGTTCAGACCCGAGCCCAGCCAGTCGGATACGCGCTGTCAACTCACTTGCGTCCGAGGCCGCTACAGTTTGCCGCCACTGAGCAATGTCGAGTGCATCGCCGCCGATGGCTGTTGGTTTGGGCCCTGGCGGCTTGGACGGCGGGGAATCTGCGCGCTTGCGCTTTGTAGGCAAGCTCGAGTCTTCGCGCGTGCGCTTTGCAGGGAGGCTAGAGTCTTCGCGCGTGCTCTTTGCAGGCGGGCCAGTAGAGTCTTCGCGCGTGCGCTTTGCAGGCGGCATAGAGTCTTCGTGCTCGCGTTTTGCAGGCGGGATAGAGTCTTCGCGTGTGCGGTTTGCAGGCGGGTTAGAGTCTTCGCGCTTGCGCTTTGCGGGCAAGCTAGAGTCTGCGTGCATGCGCTTTGCAGGCCGGCCAGAGTCTTCCGCGCGCTTGCGCTTTGCAGGCTGAAGCCGGGGGATGGTGTGCCTGATCTGTTCCACCATCGTGGCCAGGGCGAGTCTCCTTTCGTGTTCCGAGTCGTCGTCCTCGTCCTCGTCTGGGTAAAACTTGGTGTACACGCCCGTCCTCCGATACTCTGCTACCTTTTCGAGAATCTCGGCTGCCCTGTGCCCGTGGGTGGATTCGGGCATCCAGAGCGGACGGCGCTTAGTCTCCGCGACGCTGAGGGCGGCGACGTTGAACACGTCCAGGAGGGTCTGGAGGCCGTTTTCCTCTTCGTCTTCGCCGTTGGTGACGTTCACCTCGAGGGCGCCGGCCACACCCCACCCCATCCCGAGGTTGTTGGGAAAGTAAGGGGCTTGGGCAAGGGGGGAGTTGAAGAACGCGCCGACCGTCGTGATGCGGTTGGGGACGGGCCACATGTCGTCGCACCTGAACGCGTAGCAGGGGAGGTTGGTGCACCCCCACGCGGGGTCGTCAAAGAGCCACTCTTGCGACTCGTTGGCGACCTCGAGCGCGACGGTGGAGTTGTCGAGGACGACGACGCGCGTGAATTTGCCGCCCATCATGAAGACGCCGAGCCACGCGCCACACTGTTCGTGCGCGGCGAGGAGCTGCAGCAGGAGCGCGCACAGACCCTCCTTGAACCCCGCAATGACCGCATCGGCGCGCTGCCCGCCACCCATCCACGGGTCCGGGAAGCGCAGCCCCGTCGCGGACGGCAGAGGCTGGACGTACATGAGCCCATTGATGAAGACCGTCTGCACCCCGCCAGGCCGGTTGGAGACCGCACACACACACAGTGGTGCACGTCGAGCACGTCCAGGTGCGACACGGCCGACGAGCAGTCGTCGAACAGGCACCCGCCGTCGTCGTCGTCGCTGTCATCGTACGGAATTTGTCAGTACTGCGGCCACAGGCAACACCAACCTTGAGCGCGCGGAAGGTGCGCTGCACGCGCGTCTCCGTAAATCGCACACCGCCATGTACGTAGACGTCGCGCAGGCTCGCCTCCCCAGCGCACAAGCTCCACGTGTCGCAGCACACCTCCCGCTCGAGGACGCGCCGCAGCACGCGCCGGAGTGGTGTATATTCCGCGTCGCACTTGCCGGCGAGCTCGTCCAGCATGGCCAGCTTGAGGCGGCGGATGAGCTTTGGGGGGATCGTGGCGGTGGACTGCTCGACCACGCGGCCGACCCACGGTCCATACTTGGTACGCGGGACGGCGGCGGCGACGGTGTGCGCGTGGTCAATGAGCCCGCCCAGATCTTCAGTGCCCGTAAGGTTGAGTGTACCCCGCCGAACGGGGTTGCGAGCAGGGAGAGTCTTCGGGTTCGCCTCTGCCTCCCTCTCCGCATGCCGCATCGCCTTGTATGCCTTTGCACACTCCACGAACATGGTCCGCCCCGCCGAAAAGGCGCAGAGGGGAAGGATACTGTAGATTGTGTCGTACATCTCATGGCGTGCCTCGCGCAGATCGGCGTCACTGTAGCGCGCTGCAATTTCATCGTAGGTGGGTGTATCTTGCATTGTGGTGAGGACCGATGAGAGATCGGGGATGAGGATGAGAGTGAATGAAGTTGGACCGACGCGTTGTTGATGAAACGCGTCGAGTCCGGACGTCACGTCTGTCAACGCGCATCACGTGACACCGGATTTAAGAAGGACGCCACTGCGATATCCATCATCTCTCTTTTGCTTCTCTTGAGTGTCGCCAGCGGCAGTACTGAACGTCGCCAGCTCCGAAAGCGTCACAGGGTTTGCATCCAACCCGTAATTGTCTAGTGTACAGTACACTGCCCGCCTGGGCAGAAATATCGAAACCATTATGAAATGTCCTCACACCAGACGAAACTTCCTCGGTGAGACTGCCCGTCCATGTGCCCTCGCACCCGCCCACTAAACGGCCCCAAAGTGGCCTGTGGAGGAGAAGACGACGACGACGACACCATACCCTGCTGCCAGTCGGGTTCGTAGTTTGACCCCTACAAATGAGACGGCCCCCAAGGGTTCTTTGGAGGAGGAGATGACGACGGCGCCGCGGCGCCCTGCTGCCACTCGGGCCGATAGTTTGGCGGGAGGTCAATGACCTCTTCGGGGATATGTGCGTGTGGTCCGGCGGGGGAGAGCGGGCCGGCATCGTCGTGCATGCGGAATATTGCGGGTCCCGCTGGGGCCGAGCCGCCGGGGCCAGCGGAGAGCAAGGCCGTACGTTCGCTCTGGGCCTCCCGGAACTTGGACGACAGTAGCGCAGCGCCAGCAGCACTGATGGGGCCATACGACGCCGACGACATGGCATCTTGGGAGTATCCCGAGAATGTACTCGCACGCGGGTCGGGCGATCCGGGCGCCATCAGTCCATCCCCCAGCGGTTGGCTCGTCAGGTAGGACATTTCGCTCTCGACCATGCTCGCTCGTGGGTCCGACATGCTCATTCGTGGGTCCGAGTCGTAGAAGGGCGTCACGGACTGGGCCTGGAGCGGGGCGTGGTCGTTGTCGCCAGGTGCGTCGTAGAGGTCCACGATTTCCTGCGCACCGCCGCCCCGGCGCTTCTCCCACCGTTTGCGGAGCCACCAGATGAGCCCACCAAAGGCCAACAAGAGCGCGCCTCCGACCCCGACGGCGATACCGATAACCGTACCTTTTGGAATTCTGCAGTGGTTAGTGGCTTAAGTGAGGAGGGGTAGGATTTGTGTTGATAGACAAGGCGCTCGTGCACTATACTCACCCCGTACTGCCCGAGTTACCCTTGCTGTCGTCGCCGTCGTTGACCACAGCGCCAGCTCCCGAGGTGATGTTGAGCGTGTTGCGGTCGAGACAGCTCTTATCCGAAGTGGACGAAATGGTCATCGTATTCGTAGCGCCGCCCATCTCTCCCGTCGAGTCCCACAGCGAGAAGACGACCCGGGCGCCCGATTGCACGTTGACCTTGTAGTCTGCCGTGGGTCAGTAACGAGCAAATGCTGGCGTCCTCGTCGCTGCATCCCTCACCTGTGAAGGTTGAATCGGACGCCGACTCCCAGGAGTAAACCATCCCGTTCGGGATTGCAAGCAGCGAGGTCACTGGAGTTTCGATCTTGGCTGATGGCCAGGACAGTTTGAAGGTCGAGCATTGCTGCGTATCTGTTAGGTTGCTATACAAGACAATAGTGGGTCCAAGCGACTTACATCCAATGTTGAACTCTGCGGCTCCTGTTGGAAGCTATGCAGCGTGTGAGCACAATGTGTAACGCTGTAGAGAGCCTGCGTCCAATCACTTACAACCAGTCGGGAGCGCCGTCGATGACTTTGCAAGATGCCCCAGAAGCACGAGCTCCGACCGAAATCAGATCCGTGGCATCAGTCTGTCCGTCAGCCTGTGCCCTGCAGTCTGAATCCAAACAAGCTAGACTTACCCTGTCCTGGTTCGCGTCCGTCATGAAGAACATGATCTGTTGAACCCTATTTGTCTGGGTCGCGTCTGGAAGTCGCAGGTCTCGACACTGTCAGCAAGCACCGTGCGGTCAGACGCGAGACCTACATGGGTTGAGCCATTCTGCCGAGCTCACGCTAATAGAGGGCACGTTGAAGATGGTCGCCGGACGTGTTGGGGCCTAGCCGTGTCAGTTTGACGGAGGCGCTGACTTCCTCGGTCTGTTCGGCGTGGCTGGCACTCACCATCACAATGAGCTGATACGGGGCGACACCGCCGGACCATTCAAACTTGACGTTGCCGCACTCGGTCACTGTTGATGCATCGACAGTCATGTTGAACTTTGCTTCCCGGAAGTCGGGACCGAGGGCGCGCACTCCGACCACGGCTGCTGAGCCCAGCAAGAGTAGTGGCGAGGTACCTCTCATGGTGGATATCGGGGCGCCGGGGATTGGGGGGGGGGGGGGGGTGACAGGCTGAGAGAAGGCAGGTCACCGAGGAAGCGAGGAAGGGCAGCGGACAGTGGACAGACGGTGGGGATAACGGCGGGGGTGACGGCGGGGGTGACGGCGGGGCAAGAGGCTGGTGCCGATGGCGTCCGGTGATCCCGTGGGGCACTGCAAAACGTCGAGGGACGGATAGATGTCGAAACAACTAAAGTTGGATGGGATAAGGTTGTATGCGAGGGAGAACGAGATAAGAGGAGTTAAGAAAGTATCCAAGTGCCAAGCGCCAAGCAGGTAGGAAGTCCTGGGTTGGATGATGCGGATTAATGCACAGCACAGTAGCGCAGTATGCAGTGATCACCGGGGGTGAGGAGAGTGAGCGCATGAGCGAGCAGAGTGGAGTGGTTGGTGGCGGTGCATCCCACGCGCACAGTCCTCCCTTTGGCCAGACACACACAGCAATCGAGGCATGTGGCCTTGTGGGTACGGTACACCAGCGATCAGTGCCAAACGCTGTGTCGCTGCCTCGCATGCATCGCTTCCATTACACCACACCAGTACACCAGGGGGCGTGAGGGGGCGAGAGCGGGACGACAAGGGCAACCAGAGGGCAACAAGCAACAACTGTGAACCGCAAGCTGCACCGCCGAATGGACATTGGGAAAGGTGGCCGGTAGTGGCATGGCGGCATGGGTATGGGTGTCGCTCCTTTGCGTGATCCGCCTCGCCCTCGTCCAGACCCTGCAAAAATCAGGCGAGTACGACTTGTGCCTCCTCCTACCTTGGGTGCCCGACTGTACAGGCTAGTACTGTCTGTAACTGGTAGGGGACAAGATCAACTCGGGCGGGGGTTGATGCATGACTACCGTAGTTGCCGTCATACCGCGCCGCGCACTGCACTGGGTGGTCACAGCTTGCCCTGGAAGCAGGCACACCATTCCCAGTCAGCCGTTGGCCGTCTGGTAAGATGGGGGCTGAGGGGGGGGGGGGGGGGAGGGGGGGACCGCGGAGGCGGGGACCAGTTGTACCTGCAACGCCATGCCACATGTAACATCCGCACAACATGCACAACACCGTCCACAGACGCCACAGATTCACAGAACCGAGAGGCAGAGTGCTCATCCCATAGAAAGTGACTTCTACAAGAGTACCACACGAAGCAATGTGCACGAAAATAGCGCCACCACAGCATAGCTCGTATCAGCTGTATCGCCCTCCACCACTCTTGTGTGCTGGTTCATTTTAGGCGTCCCGTATTGTGAAACGGCACCGTTCCTGGGACGCATTTACGTACGTGTGTAGCCCCAAGGCGTTGGAACCGCCCAGTTTTCAGTTTGGCCCGTACCAGCACGTACTTAGGCTGGCATGAGACGCTGGGCCAGTTGCCAGTGGCCATTGGTGTCAGGAGGATGGGGCAGTCTTGCACTGGCCGTCGTAAAGGAGGGCTAACGTGCCAAGTCCCAAAGCTATGCAAGCCACGTCTGAGGACTGTGAAAGCTCTGTACTGGGCCAAGACACGATGTGCGAAAGGTGCGTTGCGGTGCACGCTGTTCATAGCTGAGTCAATCCACAACACAAGTGGTGACAGCTCGTCCGTGATGTTGGCGATGTTCGCCTCCGATGGCAGTGTGCCTGTCCGTGCGGCCGTGGTAATACCCTTCAGCTCGGCCGTATCTGCTGTACTGGCGATGATTCTGGCCTAACGGGCGAGCAGCTTGCAGACGCCTCTTTTGATTGACTGACTGGTGCGGTGCTCTAGCCTGACCAGTTGTCCAGGCCAACACGACGCCAGGCGCAGCGGCTAACACTCCGCGACGCGCACTGTCGTGGGGCGTGTAGCTCAGTTGGTAGAGCGCGACATTCGCAAGATGTGGTTTGCATCCTGCGCACGACTTGTCGAGGTCTTTGGTTCGATTCCTAACTCGTCCAACCCACATTGTTTTTTACCTTTTATAGGCCGTTTGGATGCCTCTTGTGGTGCTTTTTGGGTGCTTGGACAAGGACAAGTGACAAAGTCTCAAGGCCTCGATCCAGGCGCCGAGGACGAGTACTGTACGCCTTGCTACGTTGCCGCGAACATGCACAAGCCCGTGGGCACCCTATTCCTGTCCTCCGCTCAGATTCTGGCGCACAACCCCTGCTCAGCTGGGAGCCAGTCTGCATTTCTGCTGTGACAGTCCACGTTTGCCTCTCAGCACATACAACCACGACTACCAATCCCCTCTGAGTCTTACAGCTTGGCCGCGCCCTGCTCATTGACAAAGAGACCCGCGACACCAAGGCCCATACCCGCACACATGCTGGTAACAAGCAGCTTGGCGCCGGTGCGCTTCGCCTCTGCGATGACGGTAGCCACCTGACGCGCGCCGGTGGCGCCGAGGGGGTGACCGAGTGCGATGGCGCCGCCGTTGGGATTGAGGCGGTCCATGGGCAGGCGCATCTGGTTTGTGCACGCGAGGACCTGCCCCGCGAACGCCTCGTTGATCTCGTAAATGTCGATGTCGTTGATGGAGAGGCCCTGCGAGCTGAGGAGTTTGGGGATCACCACAGCAGGTCCGATGGGGAAGAACTTCGGCGGGACACCGGACGCAGCCACCTTGATCACCTTGGCGAGCACGGGCAGACCCAACTTCTGTGCCGTCGAACGGCGCGCCAGGATGACGGCCGCCGCGCCGTCGGTCGTCTGTGATGCGTTTCCGGGAGTCGTCATGCCCCCGAAACTCGGCTTGAGGGACGCGAGCGACTCGGCTGTCACCCCCGACCGGATGCCGTCGTCGCGCACCACCGCCTCGCCGTTGACTGTCACGGGGACGATTTCGCTCTCGAACCGACCGGCCTTTTGGGCTGCGTCCGCCTTTTGTTGCGACCAGGCGCCGAACGCGTCCTGCGCCTCGCGCGAAATGCCGAATCTGGCACGTTAGTGGGGAGGGAAGGGGGAAGAGGGGGAGGGTTGCGGCTACAAGGGTACAGCGGGGACACGGGTGACGTACTCGACGACGTTGATCTCGTTGACTTGGCCAGGCGGGATCAGGCAGTCCTTGCACACTGTGGTCAGCGTTGATGTTCATTCGGCAGCGCCTCGAAGCCCAGACCAGCCTTGAGCGACAGTGATCACCATTGATGATGGTAGAAATAGACCACATTGCTTGTTATCTCCCACATCACTCCATGGGTGCACCAGCAATACCCATGCCCTCTAGAAGCCACTCGTAGAGAAACAGAACACACGCCAAACAGCACCCAGACCACAGTTCACCGGCACAACTCACAACTCGAATGGGGCCCATTAAGCACCTCCTCCGAAAACCCGCCATCCGTCGCCTGACTAAGCCCAACTTTCGTATGCCTAGTCATGGACTCGACGCCCGCCGCGATCCCGATATCGATATCCCCGGCGCGAATCTGGTTGGTGATAGTCCAGATGGCAGCGAGGGAGGACGAGCAGGCCTTGTTGACCGTCGACACAGAGACGGACACGGGAAGGCCCGCGTGCAGCGCCGCCATGCGCGCAATGCTCGCGCCGCCGTTGGGCGTGCGGACCGTCCCCACTTGCAGTTCCTGCACGAGGTTTGGGTCCAGCTGGGGTACCGAGGCGAGCGTGCCCTTGAGGGCGGCCGCGAGGAGGTCTTCGCAGTAGAGGTCTTTGAAGGAGCCCTTGAAGGCCTTGCCTAGGGGAGTGCGCTTGGCCGCCACTGCGAGTTAGAACGAAGGGCGGGCGGAGACTCACCGATCACGACGTCGTCGGGGAGCTTGCGGAACAGGTCTTGCTTGGCTGACATGGTGTACGTCTGGTTGCGTGGGGGTTGCTGTTATGGCCTAACGGTCCGCGGTTATATGTAGCGTGTATCCCGGACGGGGGTGGGGTCGGACGAGGCCGACCGGGGACCAAAGGCCGAATGCCGTAGTCGTTCTCCATTCCATGTCTGCATCAGCAATGTAACATCAGCACAAATCGGTACCAGGCACTGCTCCGTGGATCCGTGGTCTACTGAGGCGGACGTTGCCGTCGGTACGTACGCGGCTATCAGCAAGTGGCGGTGATTGTGAGACCGGATTTCCATGTTGATTTCCATGTTGATTGGAGCCAGGATGGAATACACAATATGTCCCATCTGGGTTAGAAGAGGCATCGCTGACTCGGCCAGAGCGAGTTGAGAGGCCTAGAACGTTGCTGCCTGCCGTTGCCAGTGAGTATCCCACTTCCTACAACAATTGTAGACAAACAGCTGTAGCCAAACAGGTCCAACGAGGACCAAGGAACATCTGCTGCTTCTCAGTTCACAGAAGCCTTATTTTCTCTCATCGATGCAAATGCAATGCATACATGCCACTAGCTGCGTGCCCTCTGGCCACCGCGTCGACAAAACTGGGCCCGGGGGTCAACCGTCATCGACTTCTCCGGCTGTAATGGATGGCCCTGGCTGGGATCACGCCCACACCTGGTCGGGGCTGACTAGGATGTCGCGTCCGTTGGAACGCACGTAGCGTCCGCTCTGGGTGTTAGCGGTGTGCGCTAGAGCTGACACCGAACAACATCATAGTGGCCGAACAACACCAAGGCCGGGCACGTTCACGGGCACGTTTCCCACTTCCCATCGCACAAGCACAGCATCGCCCACCACAACGCAGGGCTGATTCGGAGCGCGCGTACCAAGCGAGCAGAGCATCTTTACAGTACGCGACGCCCACACGGTGAACATGGCTAGCGGCCATCCCCACTTGTAGTCATCCTTCTTTGCCGACTCCTCTTTACACTGCTTCCTCCCTTCGCTGTCCGTCTCTTCGGCATCGCCTCTCCTGCCTCTGCTCAGGTATCTCCTCGCTGTTATCTCTCCTCGCTCCCGTCGCTCCTCGCTGCTGCCTTTCACTGCTGCCCCCCGTCGTTGGGTTCCTCTTTCCCTCTCATCTCTCCTCGCTCTCTTCGTCGTCTCTCTTCGGCGTCTCTCCTTGCTCTCTCACCATGGAACTTGCAGCTCGAACTCACCGTATCCCTCGGCATCGACTTGCGCATATCAAACCCATCCAGCTCGTCGCGCGTCGACCCAACCCCCTCCATGCCGTGGTAATAGTCGACGACGCGGCGGTACACGCTGTACCCCATCTTTTCGTACATGTCGATTGCGCGGTGGTTGTTGCACCGCACAAACAGGTCGACAAACCACGCGTCCACGCAGTCGGTCCCATCTGGCTTTGACGCGACCCCCCCTCTGCTCTCTCCTCCGTCCTCGCTCTTGCCTCCGTCCCCGTCCGCTGCCACTCCGTTCCCATTTCGTTCCACTTTTGCAGGCCAACCGGCGGACCCGTCCGAGCTCAAACGCTCAAGGAGCGCCATGAATACCCGCGCCAGGCCCAGGCCGCGCATCGCGGGGCTGATGGAGAGCGCCGTCAGGTGGCCGTGGTGCTGTGGGTCCGGGGGTGGGGGCTCGTGCTTGGCGATCACTGCCGTCAGCGCTGTGCAAGACGTCCAGTGATTGCGTCTGAGCGGGGTGTGGCCATGTGGTGCCGATGGCTACCGCTGATCGTAATGGGGATGTGCTGCGTCACGGCAATGAGGAAGGACGGGGGCTGTCCGGGGCAGTGGGACTGGTGCGAGACAAACAATTTGGATGCCATTAGGGCGCTCCGAGACAAGGCCGATGTAGACGAAGAGCACAAGCCATGGGTGACAGGCGCATGTGGACGTCGACGGACGCTCGCGGCGATCTCGAACCACCACATCACACCGCACGTCGCTCGCTGGCGTGGTTCGTGCGACAGCTCGTGTGACTTGCGCCGCGCACCCACTGTCCCCCAGGGCTCCGTCTGTCCACCTCGCGCACGCCGAGATTGCATTGTCGACCCAGCGCTAGGGCCCCTGGGTCTCTCGGGCTCTGTACAGCCAGTCCCCGCGGACACACAATCCACTCACTGTACGCGCCCACGCTGTCGTCGAACGCGCCCGTCGCCGAGATACACATATCAGGCCATTGCGCGACGTACGACGCATAGTACCCGTTATGGTACGTTGCTGTCCATGGGTCGGCGTTGACGGTGTGGAAGCGGAGGATGTCCGTCGCCTCGAACGTGCGGAGGATGGACATATCGTCGGAGTGGAGGGAAGGGGATGGCGTGACGTGGAGGTGGGCCGATGCGGTGGATGCAGTGGCTGCAAGCCGAAGGTATCGGTTGCGAGCGAGCTGCGAAGAGTGCGGAGAGGAGATGGGCAGGTGTCTGTAGTGTTTCTATGTATCTATGCGGCAAGGTGTCATGTGTTGTGGTTCAAGTGTCAGGTTGTTGGTGGTCAGGTGTTGACGTTGCGCGCGTCGCGGCGTCTGCTGACCCACGATAACCCTGTCTTGGCCGAAATTTATTGGCTGCACACCTGGTCAAGTTTACCCGGACATTACCTGGGCAACGAGGCAACCATCTCTGCACTGCTCGCAACACGAGTTTCATTACACGCCACTTGTGCATGCATCTACCTTACTTTGCATACAGTAGGTATTCAAGTACTACTGCTGGCAATGTAGCCCTGGAATTTCCGGTCACTGTTGCATGCATGTGGCAACGTCCTGTATTTCCACTCAAAGAACTTCGGCCAGAACTCTGGACCTACAGGAAGTTGTAGGAGGCAATGGATCTTGTACAATTATACTTTGTGAAGGGACCTGGATACGCGGGAGGTGCAGGGCATGCAGGGGAGGCTACTACGCGCTTCTTGCTGCCCGGCTCTTGCCTTTGCTTCGGATCAGAATCGGGGCTGTTGGACCTTGCATCTCATTCTTTCGTCCCAATCACACCTCGACCTTCTCACATCGCCTGGACTGGACGGCTCGAGGGCAAAAAATACTGTGGGTTGGACGAGTTAGGAATCGAACCAAAGACCTCGACAATTAGTGCGCAGGATGCAAACCACATCTTGCGAATGTCGCGCTCTACCAACTGAGCTACACGCCCCCGACGGTGTATGCGGCGGCGTTGTAGTCCGCCCCGGGGTCGCTTCGGCGTTAGTTAGATCACGCCGAGGTGAGCGTTACAGTGAGGCGTGTTGGGTTGTCCTTGGTCTGGCCCCTAGCCTAAAAGCAAGCACCGAGACCTCGCCTGGACATCTCGAGGGGTAAAAAAGTGGAGTGGACGAGTTGGGAAGTTCATTCGTAAGTTGAAAGAAACAGTTTGCCGGTGAGCTGATTCATAATACCGGTATTGGCCGCCCAATTACCTAGGATAGCCATTGCGTTCAAACTCATCTGCCCTGCCACATTCATATTTATCATCATTCACGTTCCTGCATCTTCAGATTCTGTAAGAGCTGCCTAGACGGTACCAGTCTTGGCCTGTCCCTCGGCAACCTTGGTAGGGTTGTTTGTCGCTTTGCCAATGAGCTTGTCGACACCACCCGAAATCTTGTCGCCAATGCCGGGCTTGCCAACCTCGGCATTGTGCTGGCGGTGGTCCTTGGCGACGTGGCCGGTCATGCCGCCGATCACCGCGTCGCGGCCGGTGCTGCAGGTTAGAGTTGGCGCTTAGGGGGAATGGTAGAAACATTACACGTACTGGCCTTGGTGGCCCTCGTGGCCAACGAGACCGCCAATGACGGCGTCGCGTCCGGTGCTGGCGCGTGAGCGAGCTGCGGGAGCGTGGTAGATATTGGCTCTTGTTGGTACACTTACTGTCCATGAACGTTGTTGGGAACGGCCATGATGTCTGTTACGAGGTCTTGTTTTATTAGTGTAAAGTGTTGTGACTACGAGGAGTAGATGTGAGCGTCTGCCCCATCACTCATACCCCGCTTCTTATAGTCGCGAAGTAGTCGGCTCGCCACCAGTTTGTCAGCCTCGAAGTTCAGGCAGCGCAGCGCGTACGAGCTGCATGACGCACGAGACAATTCTGCCCGCTGCAGGATGCAGGCAACACATACGGCACCATCCTAAATGAGGGAGGGGCTCGGGGTGGGTCACTACCAACCGCCATTGCGCAGCACAACTTCTTTCACAAAAAGAACTGTGTGTCGTTTATGGATATGAGGGGAGCATCGCCTCGACAGCAGGCTAAGAAGTAACTTGCGAGAGACACATGGGCCCCACAACCAGCTGCCCAGGCCGAGACCTATGACGCAAAGGGGATGAGTGGGGTTTGGTTGTGGATGTCTGTTGCCCAGAATAGACCGAACTGCCACTAGGAGGATGCGTCATGGAGGAATCACAAGCACGACCACGCATGATCGCGTGAGATAACATCTGCATCACTGCCTCCCGCTGCCGTATATCTGTGCTCGCAATGCCACGCAGCGCTTATATGCGTGCCTGCAGTGTATTATGCATTGGGAGTTGTTGGCAGATCTCAGATGACGACGAGCAGCCCTTCACGTGGCTTGTCCGCGAGCGTCAGGCACCGATAGCCTGGCAACACGTGATGCCTTGTGAAGACTCCCACGATCCAGTCAGTCGTCCTACGATTGCGGTGTTGTTAATGCGGAGTCGGACAGGCCGGCCATCATGGCCCAGGCCGACATTGACACATGCGCAAGGGATGACCGCTGGTCCCCCGTCGCAGTGCAATGAGGCCCGCCGGCTTGCCGATGGGCTCCCCGCGTTCCAAACAAGGTTGGTTGGCCCACATTGATGACTCCGCAACATTTGTGCTCTCGGACCTTGAGGAAGCTGAAAGCATCCAGGACCATGGAGCATGTGGGACAACGCATGGACTCGAGCACCAATGCACTGCTATATAGGGAGCCCATGTGGCCAGACAGTTGCTATCTGTTCAAAGCTGAATCTTTCAAGGGGGTCCGTGCGCTCCGCCCGAGCTCCAATGTGGCGATTCCCGTCATTTTGACAGCTGCAAAAGAAAGATAAATGGTAGCTTCAGTACTGCGAACGCCGGAGCAACAATAGTTGGGTCACCATGATATCTCGGCCACATCCAAGTCAACTTGATGGCCTGGATGTGGCGATTGCTGCAGCATGGTGGGAGATATTGGCCCGCTGGTCATGTGGCCAAATAAGTCTTCGATATTCGCCGAGCACGCCGAGGCCGAGGTAGGGACATACCCCTCGGTGCGACACGCGAGGCGGCCCACTGGACCATTAACGAGCCAACCGAGCTATATCCTCCCATGCGTCATGCGCCATGCGGGGCAGGTGGGGTACGAGCATGCTAGTTAGGCCGACGAACCAATCCCCATGCTCAAAATGCAGCGAGACAGAGCTACTGCATTTGGTTCCGGAAAGCCCGCGTGTGGCCCGATGCTGCAAAGGGCATCGCAAACATCTGCGACCTCTGCGCCACTGCGGGTCCCGAGCCTGCGAAAGGCGCTTGGCTAGCTGCGGTCGCAGCTGTTTCGCAGTGGAGAGGACGCCGAGGGCCCTATGCCCCACGGCCTATCGAGGGCGATCATCAGGAGTATCGGCCATGGCCGAGCCAAGTGGCACAGGGATAAGCAGCCACCAGCGCACTGAACCCCAGTTCGGCGCCCGGCCTGCTGCTGCAGTTATTGCCCAGAGGAGCCGTGCAGATGGAACAAGGTGGTGCAGATACCTTTTTGTTTTCTTTTTGTACCTCGATAACACTGCGCCCCACCCCGAACCCCCACGTCCCGAGAACAGGCACCTGGCACACGACAGCCTATTGGTTTCCGAATCGACCTCGGTGCCGCTGTTGGTCAGCAAATACACTTCGCGGAAAGGCCGACGGCCAACACGTTGGACACGCACGGCCATCTCCGTTATTATTTTTGGGCGTCATAAGGTGGGACCAGAGCGTCGCTCGTGGGTAAACCCTCCCGCCACCTGCACCGCGCTGTAACCTCGACCTCGTACTGAAGCTTGCGTGTCGAAGGGCTCTCTTTTGACGTCGCACACCGACTCTTCGAACTTACAAAGACGTCTGCGCGGTTCGATACTCGACGGTCCTCTCCTGTTCGCCACCAAACACACCACGATGACCGCCCGAGACCCCTCGCCATCATCGACAGTGGGCGAAGCGGCCGTGCCGACCGAACCGACCGCAATGCCACCCACCGACACCAGCACACCACTACCCAAAGACGGCTCCGAGGGCGAGGCTGCGAGCACTATTATCAGTGAAGAGACCAGGCAGAGGGCAGAAGGGACCTCGGAGAAGGGCGACCGTCCCGCCAACGGCAAGGACGGCGCCTTTGAGGAGCGCGGCATCATCGAGATTGAGCAGGATGGTCAGAAGCGCAAAGCCCTGCTTGTTATCGAGGAAAAGTCGGGCAAAGAGCTGCTCAAGGACGTTGAAGGCGGTCCCTACACGATTCCAAGATGGTACGAGCTACGCAGCCCTCTCTCGCGACTCGCTCTATGCTGACAATTACAGGCGGCACTCGCTCCCGTTCATGAAGCCAAAATACCCCCCACCGCCTGCGCCGCTATCACTCGACGACGCACCGGTGACACCCGAGGTGTCTGCGTCCTTCTTGTCATTCCTGTTCTTCAACTGGATCAGCCCCATGATGGCGCTCGGATCGGCGCGCACTCTGCAGGCGACAGATCTGTGGAAGATGGACAAGAACCGGAGCGCCGGCAAGTTGGCCGGCGAACTGGCAGATCACTATGCGGATCGTAAGATCAAGGCCGAAGAGTACAACCAGAAGCTCGCCGATCCACGGACGCCATTGCCGTGGAAGCAGCGGATACTCTACCCACTGCTCCCACATCGAGAGAAGCGCGAGCACGATTTTCGCACCAAGTTTGGCAAGAAGCGCCCCTCTCTTGCGTGGGCGTTGAGCGATACCTTTGGATTGTGGTTTTGGCTCGCAGGCATCTTCAAGCTATTTGCCGATGTCGCCACTGCGTGCTCGCCCCTCGTGCTTCGCGCCATTATCAAGTGGTGTACCCAGTACGAGATGGCCATGAAGGGGTTTGGCACCTACCCGTCCATCGGACACGGTATCGGCATGGCCTTTGGTCTCCTCTTTCTCCTCCTCTTCGCGTCGCTCGGATTGCATCACTACTTTTTGCGCTCGATGGGCGTCGGTGTCCTGTCGCGCGCCGCCCTCATCTCGGCCATTTACGAGCGCGCTCTCCGCTTCACACAAAAGTCGCGCGGCGAGATTCCTAACGGCAAGCGTGAGTAACACAGTGTACAATGTTCATGGGAAATAGTGGTACTGACAATCTCTCCCCCTGCTATGAACACCCCCGGTGCTACAATTATATCTTCGTCTCCTCGACCTCCTCGACTACAGTGACCAATCACATTTCCACGGATACGGCGCGTATTGATTTCGCGGCGGGCTTCTTCCACATTATCTGGACGGCGCCCATCCAGTTTATCGTCATCATGATCATCCTCCTCGTTCAGATCGGATACTCTGCCCTCCCGGGTATTGTTTTCCTCCTGGTTATGACCCCGGCTCAGGCGCTCGCCATGAAGCAGCTGTTCAAGCTCCGCAAGAACGCAATGTTCTGGACCGACAAGCGTGCCCGTCTCCTCCAGGAGATTCTCGGCGGCATGCGCATCGTAAAGTTCATGTCGTGGGAGAAGCCCTTCCTGGAGCGTCTCGGCGGCATCCGTACCATGGAAGTAAAGTACATCCGTTCGCTCCTCATCACCCGCTCTGCCATGATGGCCTTCGCGCTTTCGCTCCCTGTCCTGGCCACCATTCTCGCCCTGATCACCTACTCGGCTACATCCCACGGGCTGGAGACCGCCACAATCTTCACGGTCGTTGCGCTCTTCCAGCTCATGCGTATGCCGCTCATGATGTGGCCCATGACCCTCAGCTCTCTTGCGGATGCCCTCAATGCCCTCGGCCGTCTCCAGGTCGTCTTTGACGCCGAGGTCTCCACCGAGGTCCGCGTTATCGACCCCGACCTGCCCGAGGCGATCCGTATCGACCACGCCTCGTTCACCTGGGACGCGCCGCCTGCCAATGAGGATGGTGACGCCCAGGCCAAGAAACTCGAGGCCAAGCTTGCTGCCGCTCAGAAGAAGAATGCCGCAAAGGACGCAGCGAAGGCGAACAAGAAGGCCGGCATCCCAAAGACGCAGGTTGAAAAGCTCTCAGCCACGCCTGCTGCCCCTTCTCCAGCAGCACCGACTCCAGCAAAGTCTGGTGCTGTCACTCCTGCTGCCGCCGCCCCCAACGCCCAGGACAACATTTTCAAGATTACGGACATCGACCTCTCCATCCCGCGCGGTTCCCTTACGGCCATTGTCGGCGCGATTGGCTCGGGCAAGTCTTCGCTCCTGCAGGGTCTCGTCGGCGAGATGCGCCGTACCGAGGGCAAGGTCGTGTTTTCTGGCACCACTGCGCTTTGTGCACAGACACCATGGATCCAGAACGCAACTGTCCGCGAGAACATTCTCTTTGGCCAGCCATTCGACGAGGAGCGATACTGGGCCACGATCAAGGCGGCATGTCTTGAGCCCGACCTTGAACTCCTCGAGGATGGCGACGCGACTGAAATTGGCGAAAAGGGTATCACGCTCTCGGGCGGCCAGAAGCAGCGTGTCAACATTGCGCGTGCCATCTACTTTGACGCCGACATTATCGCTCTCGACGACCCCCTCTCGGCCCTCGACGCCGGTGTCGGCAAGTCGATCTTCCACAACGCCATCCTCGGCGCCCTCGGCGGCAAGACGCGTATTCTCGTAACACACGCTCTCCACTTCCTCCCGCACGTCGACAACATTGTCACCCTCGTCGATGGCCGCGTCGCCGAGGTCGGCACCTACCGCGAGCTCATGGCCAACGGCGGCGCATTCTCTCGCCTCATTCACGAGTTTGGCAACGAGGACCACCGGGACCAAGAGGAAGAGGTGACCGAGGGCGGTCCCAAGACGGCACACATCCCACGCTCCAAGATGGTTGCTCGCGGCACGGCTGCCGCCCTTATGCAGGCAGAGGAGCGTGGTTCGGGCACTATCAAGAGCGAGACGTGGATTGGGTACTTTAAGGCAGGCCATGGCGCCATCCTCGTCCCGCTTCTCATCTGCGCTATTATTCTCGCACAGGGCTTCACCATTGTGACCAGCTATTGGTTGGTCTGGTGGCAACAGCGCGAGTGGGGACTGAGCAACAATCTCTTCATGGTCATCTACATGTGTCTTGGCCTCGGATCTGCGGTCGCCATGTTCCTCATGGGCATGTCCAACGCCATGATCAACTACTTTGCCTCGGTCCGTCTCCACGCCGATGCCATCCGCCGTGTGATGTTTGCCCCGCAGAGCTTCTTCGATACCACCCCTCTCGGCCGTATCATGAACCGCTTCTCAAAGGACGTTGACACAATCGACAACACACTCTCGGACGCCATGCGCATGGCTGTTGGTACACTCGGTAGCATTGTTGGCGCCATCATTCTGCTCGCCATCATCTCGCCGTGGTTCCTGATTGCCGTGGCTGTCGTCCTGGTCCTCTACGTCCACTCGGCTGCCTTCTACCGCCGGTCGTCGCGTGAATTCAAGCGTATCGACTCCATCCTCCGTTCGTCGCTGTATTCGCACTTCTCGGAATCGCTGTCTGGCATCGGCACGATCCGTGCATACGGTGAAAGTGAACGTTTCTGCGAGGAGAACATCCACCGAATGGACACCGAGAACCGAGCGTAAGTCAACCTCTCGAAAGCCTAGGATGTCGCTGACAGATGGCCCCAGGTACTACTTGACTATAATTATTGAGTATTATGCTCCCAGAACGCTTATAAGAGGAAGAGAAAGCAGTAGGAAGCATGCGGAAGAGTTGGAAGAGGTTGGCGGAGTAAGGTGGCAGTTGTGCCACTTTCACCGAGTGGAGGTGTGGCACCCAGCCTGGGTGCCACACTTGACCCTGAGGGGCACACACACACCCTTGCCTTCCCCATACTTCCCCACAGACACCACACTGCGCCCCCTCCCCCCCCCACCAACATACACATCGCACATACTAACCCTTTGCAGATCAACGTTGGCTCGGTATCCGCCTCGACATGCTCGGCTCCCTCCTCACCTTCGCGGTCGCCCTCCTGGTTGTCCTCAACCACAAGGTCTCGGCCAACAAGAGTGGTCTCGGTCTGTCGACGATGATCACTGTCCAGCAGTCGTTCACCTGGCTGGTCCGCCAGCTCGCCGAGGTCGAAAACGACATGGTCGGCGCTGAGCGTATCATGTACTACGCCAACGAACTCGAGCAAGAGGCCGCGCACGAGATTGCCGAGGAGCGTCCCAAGCTCGAGTGGCCCGACCATGGTGTTGTCAAGTTTGACAACGTGCGGATGAAGTACCGCCCGGAACTCCCGGACGTCCTCAAGGGTCTTACGCTGGATGTCAAGCCAGCTGAGAAGATTGGTGTGGTCGGTCGTACGGGCGCAGGCAAGTCGTCGATCATGATGGCCCTCTTCCGCATGGCCGAGCTCTCGGGCGGCGCCATTGTGATTGACGGCGTGGACATTTCCAAGATTGGCCTGCACGACCTGCGTTCGCGCATCTCCATCATCCCTCAGGACCCGCTCCTGTTCAGCGGTACGCTGCGGTCCAACATCGATCCGTTCAACGAGAAGACAGACGCCGAGCTGTACGACGCCCTCAAGCGCGCCCATCTCATCCCGTCCGCGACCTATGGCCACGGAAGCGGCGAAAAGGGCACCGAGACACCCACGTCGCGCTTTACGCTCGACTACGCAGTCGAGGAAGAGGGCCAGAACCTGTCGGTCGGCGAACGCTCGCTCGTCTCTCTCGCCCGCGCCCTCGTCCGCGACCCCAAGGTCCTCGTCCTCGACGAGGCCACCGCCAGCGTCGACATGGAGACCGACAGCCGTATCCAGGAGACCATCCGGCGCGAGTTTGGCAACAAGACCCTCCTCTGCATCGCACACCGTCTCCGCACGATTCTGTCCTACGACCGCATCCTCGTCATGGCGGACGGCGCCGTCGAGGAGTTTGACACGCCAGAGAACCTCTACCTCAGCGGCGGCCACTTCCGCACCATGTGCGACCAGTCCAACATTACCCTCGAGGATATTCGGGTGAGTTGTGCTGAGTGATCAGGATGTATTGGGCGCAGCTGACGCTTTCAGAACTATGCCGCGATGAAGTTTGACTCGCGCAAGTGAGCACTGTATCCTGGAGGGAAGAGGTAGAGATGAGAGCATTTCAAGATATCACATCCATCGCGGAGGTAGAAACGAGAAACAATCATAGTGGGATATTATAGTCTTGGACAGAACAACATACATCAATACGCATCCATTGTTCGTATCGCACATGCTTGCATGCATCTGGTTCATAGTACCTACATCAGCTAGACTCGCCATCGGACTCATCATCCGACTCAAAGTCCGATAGCCAGTGTCCACAGATTGCCCGTCCGCTCTCCATATATTCTAGGTCGGTATCCACGCTCAGAACGCGGCCTCGAATGTCATCGTCGCGCCACCATAGGACGTACTCGACAAAGCTGCCTTGCATCTCCCAGGACGAAATGTCGAACTCGCGACGCCCGTAGCGTGTCTTGATCCAGGGGCGGGCCCCCCTATCGTCAAGCTCTCCTGGCATCGACCAAGCGTCGTCCAGGTAGTCGAGGACGTGGTACTTGCCATAGTGATAGTGGATTAAGAACGGAAACTCCATGCTAGTGGGATCGACCCGGTGATGGCTCTCGCCTTCGGTATAGGGGCGTGCGGCACGCTGGGCGTCGCATTTACGCTTCCAGTCTTCCTCAACAAGAGCAATCTTGGTCCCCCACGGCACTGCGTTGGGGCTCCAGGGCAGAGCCGCATCACGTTCTCCGTTGAAGGCCTGTCTCATCCTCATAAAGAGGCCGCCGTCGTGTTCCCAGTCATACAGTGGTATGTAGACGTTGCCCTATCTATCAGTGCGACTCAGGTGGGTCAACTTACATGCCAGAGGTCGCAGTTTACCCAGTTTGGCGCCGGGCCCTTGGGTGCGGGGCGCATGGTGTCTGGGATTTCTTGAAACCACTTTCCGGAAATGAGCCCTGTCGCACTTAGCCATGGTATCGGCCCGTCCATCGGTGGGGCATCAGAGTCGATAAACACTCTGCGGGTGCTGTCAGTGTTTTATCATTCCCAGATGTCATAAGCGACGGAGATCTGACCCACCCTCTCCCTTCCTTCCAGGATGTGTTTAACACCCGCACGCCACGACGGACCGCATCATCCGTGAGCCGTTTGCGCTCTCGCGTGTCCTCGTCGTCGGGGTCGATGGCCTCGTCACCGTGCTTGGGTTGATACCACGTGAATCGGTTACGCTCCTCTGTGCCCAAGAGCATGAGGTAAGCCTTTACGGGGGGCAGGCTGGTGGTCAGCGACAACGCTTGGATGTCTTGACGAACCGATCGTAGTTAAGCTCTTCGTCAAGCGGGAATGTTCCATTTGGTCGCAACTCGGCATACCGCACTGCGCGTACTGCAGCCTCAGGCTTAACAGGGACACCCTTGATGGTCTCTTCCCCAGATGTGACCTTGTCACTCATCTGGGGGCTGGATGCGTCTCTCGCCTTGGTGCCCACTGTGTCAACTGCAGGGGAGATACGGACCGACTCGAGCATAGCCGCAATGTCGTGGGGCACAGCTGCTTCATCTGGCATTGTTGTGCTAGTTGGGAGGTGGATGAGTAAGGGAGCGTGAGGTCATTAACGGGATGAGTGGAGTACAAAGGTATGGTGGTGTACGCTGTAAAGGACGATGTGAACGATGTGACGCGTGTGACGCGTGTGAGGACGGGCGTCGCGTTTCAGTACTGTGCCTGAAACAAGCGGAGTTTGGTGCACGGTTTTTATTGGAACCCCCCAACGAACTCGCACTCCTTGTCCAGTGGAGGAGTAGCGTCTCATCGTTTCAGAATTGTACAGATCCAGGCATGTATCCGGTAGAGAACGGTACGGTAGTCCTGACGCTGTGCACAGCTGCTTGACCGTCCAGGAAGAGGAATCTCCTACCAAGTGGTGGTCCGAAGCGGACCGCGTCTCTCTTGTAGGTGGGCATAGTAACCACGAGGGCTGATGTCCGGCGTACTTTGTTGGGTATGGATGTTGAGGGCTAGGCCAGAGAACAACTGAAACAGGCGGTCGAGGCTAGAGTTGGGAACCTTGGTCAGGTTGGCACATACAGTCAGAATCTCATCTCCCATGAAGGGGGGTTGGCCGTTTTCACTGGCCAGGCCAAAGGCGAAGCGTGTCAGAGTATCACTTGGCCACCGGTCCAACCAGGTACAGTATCGTTTCTTCCGTTTGTCCCCCCCCCCCCCCGCGCTCTACCCAGCAGTGGTCGTGTCGTTTTCTGTTGAAAAAAAAGTATGCCGTGACGTGATTGACGGTGCCGCATGATCTTCACTACTCGGCCACTCAACTGCACTTAAGGTTGGTTTAGACGCAGTTTGGGTGGACAATCCAAGCCCAGAATCTGGAGCTTAGGGGTATGTGACACGGCGAGATACTTGGTCCGCATTAATGCCAAGCTCGGAGACCGAAAGGACAACAGAAGCCGAGCGGAACGTGCCTCGAGAGGTTAGCTGACACCCGAAAACCGGGTAAAACGTTGTGATGCGCTCCTGGTCAGTTAAAGTTCTTCCTCTTTCCGAGGCACTTCCGGGGTGTACGTGTGCCAAGCGTGCGGCCTGATACTTCCAGATGAATGTTGGCCACCCCGTTACAAAAGGAAGAAGAGATGCCCAGGAGTCGCGGACGCCTATAAATAACTTGCGTGATGGGTGAACCCAGCACATTGGAATGATGTCAGGCCATGCCGTCAGACGAAGGCTTAATTTTCGCTTTCATTGAAGGTGCTCCAAGTGAACAGAGTTTTGGACCAACCAACGCTTCTGCAAATGAGACTCGTATTCAGCTTCCCGATAAGTTGTAACGCTGCTCGGGGGTCTGTCCGACTATAAATCGGCAAGTACCCCGGTAGGCATGGGTTGTGTAAGATCAGGCTGATGTATCGTGGCAAGTGATACTGCACGACGACAGACGCAACGACCTTCAAGGAACGGAGGGGAGTACATGTGCAGTTACGGAAGCTCTGTCCCTTAATAATGTTTGTGGGCGACCGCTTTCGATTACCACTGTGCCTCTCTGTGCGTCCGTTGTGTGAGGACGTCAGACACATTACTGCCACTGGTTGAAGACCAATCACGACGACCACTGCCTCGCACGGACATACAGACAAGGTTGGTGGGCAGCGATCAAGACGATCACGAGGAGGATAGACATAACGAGAGGCACACCGCACACTGATGGGCAGGCACGTCGTTGGAGCAGGGTGGTAAAAAATGGGGGATCGCCATGTCCGTGAAACCAAAAAAGTCGGCATGAAATGATGCTAGCAAAATGGTGCCTGTTTGCTCTCCACGTCACACAGTGGAGGGGGTAGGGTGGCGCTAGGTGGGCATCGCGACTTCTTTTCAGTCTCCATTTCTTTGGGAGTCCATTAAGCTCTTGGTTCAACGTGCAACACGACAGACCCCTCGCGTATACATCTGCAACGGTCGCATGTCATTGGGTGAGGTGCACGCGACCGCTAACTGCGCATGTAACACAATTTTGGCTCTGGAATTTCCCAGTTTCCAGTTTTCCTTCAGGACATTGGCCATGCCACCTGAAATAGTTTCCTACGCCTGAGCCAACTTTACCATTTGTACAGGGCCAAGCTGCAAACTGAACCGCTGGCGCATCCTTTCTGAATAAGAATGTGTTCTAGTCCATGCATGACGGAACCGCGTGTGGCTTCGTCTAGAACTGCCCGGCACAGGTGTGAGGTTTGACCCCCTACAATACTGTACCGCCATACAGGAGTTGACCGAGCTCGTGGGGATGTCCATTCAACATGCTCGGCTGAGAAGACATGGTTTGAGAATACCAGACGCGCGAGCAGTGTAACGCAAATGTGCATCTGACATGTACAGAGTCCACCCCGTTCTCTTGTGCTAGACGAAGCCGCCAGTCCCCCCTAAATTACGGCTGTGCGGGTGTTGCCCATGTTC
The DNA here is from genome assembly GCA_025502685.1 of Pascua sp. PH4015B. NCBI lineage: Eukaryota > Fungi > Basidiomycota > Tremellomycetes > Trichosporonales > Trichosporonaceae > Pascua > Pascua sp. PH4015B. Next base: position 105,960 of record JAMFRD010000033.1, read on the forward strand.
AGAAGGCGTGCTTGAAAAGACATGAAAGGAGCAACATGAGACACACGAGCATTGTAACGCAGCGTGTAACCGGTGGACGGGGTGCGTTTGCTTGTCCTATTCAAGACGCGACACTTAACGTGTCGTAGGTGTCACTTAGAAGGTTTGAGGTCGCGAAGCTGGACGCGAACGGATGGGAAGTTGTGATGACCGCCTGTTCGCGTGTCTGCAACGCCCATGGCGGTCGGTGGCGGTGGCACGAGAGGCAGAGGTGGCGGTGGCTGCTATTCCCACCACGTTGAAGCCACGACCACCACTCAACTGGGGACTCGTGTGGGGTCCACACTTCCCAAGGTCAAATGCAGAAACTGTGTGCCTGCCACCCCTGCCATGGGCGGCCGAGGCGTTGGAGGCGTGGCCCCCGGACTGAATTCGGGCGTGGCACAGACAGCGCCAACGACAACGTGTGGCCGGAGTGATTTCTTTCTGTCTAACATGGCGAGGTCCGTGCCACTCCAATCCTCCGGTCAGAGGACCCAAGAGATCTGGGGCAGCGCCCGTGCACAGGGGACGTCACCGCCTTCATAACCACTATTGCCAAACGCCCAGAGTGGCGATACGTTTTACCCATCTGTCGGGTAAAAGCCGTCCATGTCATGGCCAAAGCTGACCTTCGGGTATGCCTTCCATTGATGTGGTTGCGCATGGTCCTTCTCCCGGTGGGAAATGATCATGAGTTGCATACCGAGCGGCACCGCCATGGCCGAGCCCGACGATGAACGGGGTATGTCACGCATGTACGAGAGGTCGTTCATCTCCGACCAGACCGGGGTTGTTGCTGCTGCTCGCCGAGAATCATTTGCGAAGGCAGGCGGAGAGGAACAGTAAACAGTCCACTATCCTAACGGTGTCATTCCGCTCATTCAAAGTCTCATCTGCGCCGTGCCTTCTCACTTTCTCGGTTCCGCTGTCACTTTACTTTCGCAACCGTACTAACGGCCGAGAGGGCGGCCGAGGATTGTCCATACCTCAGCCTGCGATCAAGTTGTAGGTCCGCGTCGGCGGAGTGCAGAAACAGGGCACACCCACCTGCAATGGAGGAAGGGTAAGAGTGAGCAAGGGTGAAGATTGAGGCTGAAGGTGAGGCTGACGTTGCAAGAGGATGAGTGCCAGGGTGGGAGTTTTTCCGAACTCTAGTACAGGTCGCGTTTCAATGCAGCCCAAAATTATCCCAAGCCACCTTTGATGCGTTAACCTGATAGTCGTGATGACGAATTGCACCTTGATAAGAGCAGGTGCAGGCACCAGCACAGGGCAAGGACGAGCGAGCCAGCAAGGTCTCGAACACTGCGGCGGCAGGTGCGAGTGGAACCAAGTGCCGCCCACTGCCACACCCATTGTCACCCAGGCAAGGCAGTACCCAGCACTTGATCCGACTGTGAAACGCGCCACTGAACGCCATGGCGGCACGCGTTTGTGGCTCAACCAACCCATGGACCATCGACGCTACGAGTGCAGAGCCCTGTCTTATACGAACCTTCTTGATAGGAGGTGATCACCCAAAACGAGGCGTAGCCTGCAGAGGTGATGACTGCACATCAGAACCCCTTGTGAATGGGCGGCTTGCTTCGCTTCATGTGATCCAATACGCCAAACGCCGCTGCAAGGCTCTGACACCAGCAAGGAACGGGGGTGAGTGCGGAAGTGCGAGATTTGACCTTGGAGGTTCGAGCGCCTTGACAGTTAGCGAGCGCGTCGTCTCTGGTGTACGTCCGAGAGCTCGGTCAGTGATCGAATGCCACCAGGGAGCTGTCCAAAGCCATGTCTTGACGCAAGAGCGTGATGAGATTGGGGTAGTGCGGAGCGCCGGTGCGGAGCTCCAAGACGATCGCCAGCGAGGGCGAGTGGGCGGACGGTGTGGACAGAACTGGGTGGCGAATGCATGCTTTGCCAGCGTCCCATATGCATTGGTCCACCGCCAATAAATGCATGCCTGCAGAGTTACATGTAACGGTGACCGTATGGAGAGGCACAGTTATGACGGAGCAAGACGCGTGCGTACAACGGCCATCCCGTCTCATCCGGGAGCCTGCCGGTAGAGCATAGTGCTGCCGAACCTGCGGGTTACCTGGGTGCGCAGGGCCGATTGCAGTCGGGTATACCGGGAGGCACCCGTGAGCTTCACCCTCGATATGACCGATGAGGAGCGTACGACGTGGATGCCGATGCATGCGATGCCACATATCAGTTTAACGCGCTGTATGGAGGAGTAGTGACGTCTTACACGTAGTCACTGCAGCTGATGTAAAATGCGGCAGGAGCCTGTATCACTCTTCGCACCATGCGCAACCAGCGATTCAATAGCAGCAGTAACGGTGCCTCTTTCTGAAAAGCGCGTGTCAGACCTTACTCCATCGCCCACATGCTTGCAGCTTGCGGCAACTGGTCGGGGCTGCATCTAGATCGGCCAGACTAACAGCGACGACTAAGCATACGCTATCGATACACCTACAGTAGAACCTAATGTGGACAAGAGTGGGATAACGAGAGACAGATGTTCAGGTGTTCCCTTCTGGACCTGGCGCATGGCGTATTCAGATCAAAATTCAGTCCTGGTTTGCAACCTTGAAACTTTGAAACTTGGCGCAATGGCGTCGAGGGTGTACAGAGGTGAGTACCACGATCCGTGCAAGTGAGCGAGCTCCCCAGCTGAGCAGCAAGGTGACTTGACCAGAAGGAGGAGCACGAGCAGCCTTGGAGGCTCCTGCCCTGCCTCTCACGTTCTGTTGAAGCCGACCCTTGATAATGACTTGCCTTGGCAGCAGGAGAATGCTATCTTGATCTTGATCTCCGCAAATTCCTCCGCGGTATAGCTGGTTGGTCTGGAGCTGGTCTGCAGGTGCGTCTGCTGTAAAAGAGTGGTCGTTAATCCAGAGTCTGGACATACCCCAGCTGCCCAATTTGGTTCCTAGCTGCATTTTCTGACTGCACATGCTGGTGGCCCTGTCACGATACTAGCTCTGTCACGCCCACTCAGTGTCTCTCTACGCTGAGCTACGCTCACCCTGGTCTCTCCTGGCTGATTCATTCTTGCGCACAGACTTGTCGAGCACTGACTCGAGACCATGACGCATCAAAGGCGGGGCTTCACCCTGCAAGTCGAGTAAATCGGGCATGCCGCAATGGGCGCCAGGTGCGCTAGTTAGTACCAAGCCCCCAAACGCGGCCACCAAAGGGAAAACGCGATAGTGGCGTTTTTGATCTCGCCCCGTTAAAACGTCGCACGCCCTGGACTGGACCGACTGACGGGTGCCGGCAGGCGCCATGGGGAGGGTCTGGGACGCGGTTGTTCGTCGGCCCTGACAGGCATGTCGTAAGTCATGACTGACATTTCTGGCACGCACCTTGCTCAATCATGGCCCACTTACGAGCGGCAGGGCTGCTGCGCGGCTCTGGGAAGAAACGCACGCCCCGGCAAAAGTGCCCAGGGACCAGGCCCAGGACGACGACTTCCCATCTCTGGCCCAGCACGCTGGCCGGCCGGCACCTCCCCCCGCAACCCCACTCTGTGCCTCAGCCCCACCACCCAGTGCACACTCCCATCCAGGGCACGCGGGGGCGACGACGCGACTGACTCTGTGGACCGCAAAGTCGGGAACCATAGGGCAAAGGGCAAAAGTACGCGTCCCAGTGTGCGTTACCAGTTACCAGGATATAAGTGTTCCCGGATTCTTGATCAAGACCTCCCATCACATCGCGTCTTGCACGGCTCGCTCCCCGTCCTCCCATACACTCTCACATATCACAAGACGTAAAGAACAACGCTGGGCGTTGATCGTCTTAAACCCATCTATCACTTGTCGCCCCCATCTTTCTCCTCTCGTCCATATCTCTTTTCTGTGTACACGTCGGCGCCCGCTCCCACATTCCCACCGCACCACCATGTACGCCACACCCCGCCCATCACCACTTGCCTCGTCGTCGTCTGGCCCCTCGGTCTACCCCTCGGGAACTCCACCTTTCATCCCCCGCTCGCCATGCTTTGAGGACCGCATGCACCCCGCGTCGCTCTCGCCATGCGGCGACCACAACCCCGCCCTCCTCGAGTTCATCCGCTCGGACGTGTCGCGCGAGCTTGTTGGTGAGTATCTCCGCACATGCCCACGCGCCACATGTCACCCTGCACATCGTCACGCTCTACCCTACTCGCAACGTCTGTGCGCTTTGTGGCTAACGCGTCCAGAATACCTTTCGCGCACTACCACGAGCGTGATTTCGTCCTCAACCACGTTCAACCCCAAGAGCTCGGACGTGGCCGGCGCTGCCAGCCTTCCGTCGCTCACGACCTTCATCGCCGTCGTGTGCGAGCAGTCAAACGTCCAGGTCTCGACCCTCGTCGCGACCATTGTCTACCTGGAGCGTCTTCGCGACCGTCTTCCCGTCGTCAGCAAGGGTGAGCTAGAACAACACACCATCACAATGTCCCTCGTCACTCACACTCCTCCAGGCATGCCTTGCACGCGCCACCGCGTCTTCCTGGCGACACTCATCTGTGCGGCCAAGTACCTGAACGACTCGTCGCCCAAGAACAAGCACTGGTGCCGCTACTCTCAAATGTTCTCGCAGGCCGAGATCAACCTCATGGAGAAGCAGCTCCTGTACCTGCTCGACTACAACCTCGCCATCTCCGAGGAAGAGGTTGTCCAGCACTCGCAGTACTTCCTCTCGCAGTACACCTTCGACGTGCCTCCTCTGTCCCCCGCCTCGACCGCCGCCGCGTCGCCGCTCCCCGTCACACCGCGTCTACCCAACGGCGCGGTCGTTCCGCCGACCGAGGTTCCCGCCGTCCCCGCGCTCTCGGCCAAGGCAAAGCAGCAGCTCGTGTCCCAATCAGGCGCGTACGGGTACAACGAAGTCGTACCTGGTCTCGACCGCAGTGACTCGTCGTCGTCGTTTGGCTCAGACGGGCTCCTCACCCCACACTCGCTGTCGCCATCGCCCCGGCCAAAGCGCAGCTCGCGTCGCCCACCCCCGCCTCCGCTGCGCCTCGCGCCCCACCAGCCTTCGCACGTCCAGATTGCCGACCCCTCAGTCCCTCCGTTTGCAGTGCTCTCTGGCGCAGCAAACGCCGCAAAGGACGCGCGCGATACCCTCGTCAAGCGCCTCTTTGGCCGTCGTCGCGACGAATCTGTCGGCCACGACGCTGTCACCGCCGGCTGGGCCTCATAGTGTGCTCCAACCACCCACGACGCGTATACCCCGTCGCAACCTCGAGCAATATACCCCCCGCACAAGGTCAACGCGTCTCTACCGCTCCACAACGCCCGTGCCAGAGGCACACGCGCGCAGACGCGACGTTTTACAATGACGACCACGGCCACGACCTCGCTCTTCCATCTGCAAGCTACACTTTTCTGGGTTCCTCTGTCATATCGCGAACATTCACGTTCATTGCACGCCCGGCGGCTGGCCCCGCTGTCGGCCATGTTCATTGTATCTACTATCCACTAGTCACTGGCCATACCACGCTGCCATGCAATCAATCATGTCACTTTCTGCCCAAGTTTCTCTTCTTTGCCGCGGCAAATTTCTACACCGTATCGGCCCGTTCCGCTTCAATGCAACCTGGAACACGAGCCAGGGTACAAGCCTATGCCTGTCACGAAGGCGTTTGGCCGCTTTGGCCAGACCTGTCCAAGCCGGCATGCCCTACCGCCTGCCCTAGACTGGTCGTCCTCCGGCAGTGACGTGGGCGGTGATGCATCAAACACCCCCAAACGCAGCCAAAGGCGACTCTTGCGCCGCCACATCAAGGTACGACACATCCACTGTGCCGCCTAGCTTCGTTCGCGCTGCCGCCACTTTTCGATCGCGTCTGATGGTCAGATCCGCAGAAGGCATCATCGTCCAAACGGCAATACTCTCCATGTCCTGGCTCAGGTCACGGCCTGTTTCACCTTTGTTGGTGCTCCACACTTAGCATAGTGGGCTTGCTGAGGCGTCGCTGCGACTGCAGAGCTCATTGGAAGATAGTACCTCCTCGGGGGCATTGGTACGCGCGTGACCTCTTTCCCTCACCCTCGGCGAATAACGAACCCATTTCTATTCACCGTCCATTCCTCCCCATTACGTCCATGCCTCCCCATTAACGTCCATTCCTCCCCAGCAGTAGTCCATTCCACACTACATTGTCCTTGTTTTCTCGGTTATCGACTTCGGTCTTCCTTCCCTCCGATCCTTCTGCGCCACAGCACAACACCCCTTGATGTAAATTGTCACGCTGCATTGGTGTTGTTTCTGTTCGATTTGTCCATATTGCGTGCCGCACGCAACACCTGGCTTATAGTCGTACCTGTTGCACTACAGTACAACATTCCCCCGAGGTGGAACAACAATACGTACAGTGGAGCCGAGACGGTGTAGTTTATCCTTGCACATCGAAACGCATGGTACTTACCGCGTTCAGAGTTTCTCCACCGAAACGCAAACACGCACGCCTCATTATTAAATAGATGACGACGTCCAGCTGCCAAATTACTTGACATCTGCTCACGGAATGCGATCAGAACATCTTCCACTAGCTCGCCTCGGTGTTCCGTAGCATGTGGTGAAGGCTTGGTATTACCGAAACAGACATGTCACCACTGCTTTCGGTTCGTAACAACCATGTACGTCGAGAAGGTTTCCAAGGAAGAAGCGTGTTTGGTGACAGTCCACTCGTGACAGGCCCGAGCTATCTACAGTACATCCACATCCAGCTTGGACTGCCGCCTCCTGTACTGCTATGAGCGCTCTGATAGGCGGTCACGAGTTAAACTACAGTAGTACTACACTATCAACGTCGTCTCTCATAGTCGCACGACTGAAACCGGGGTACCCACTACTCCACAGCGGTAACGCTGGTAGTGCTCAACATAGCGTGATCACGTCTGATAAGCATCACCTCTCTGTTGCCAGCTTCCATAGCTGGTTAGCGTTTCACAGCCTGCAGTGTCAGCAGACAGAGGGAGTGTGAGCTTCGTACTCTTATAATGCCAGCGACCACGATTGGGTTCGGCTGCTACCTCGCCTCCCAAAAGAGAACCACTGCGGTTTGCATCAGGCAACCACGTCGCCTGGCCGCTAGCAATGTGGACAACAGTCCAGACTACTGGACGTGCTGCTGGTGGATAACCATATGGAGGAGGCTGGTGTGTGGTCGCAGTAGTTGGCAAGCGGCCTCGTATACCTCTGCCTTCTCCCAGTGGGGGGTGGCTTTCTGCTCTCTTGATCTCCTTGTTGAGAGTGACTATACTCAGACCGCATACAATCGCAAGGGGGCTTAACTATGCCGAATGTGAGAGCAGCTGGACCATGGGTAGGTACTTACGCCTAGGGTAGACTGTCCGCTACCACCCCTCCACCTCAACTCGTCACGCTTCACCCCTCTTGAAGAAGCCGAGCTCTGCAAAAAGGCAAGGCCCTCGCTGGGATTCGAACCCAGGCCCACTCCCAATGCTCGAGGCGTAAGATTGCTAACAACCCTAAGAGAGTATGATAACCACTACACCACGAGAGCGCCTTACGTAATGACTTTGCCCTTGTGTCACGTGTCGGAGTGTCCAGCTCGCTCATGTTGAGAGTTGAAGGTTGGGCGCGCTATAATGTTGGGGTTAATGTTGGTCCAAGTAAACGGATGAAGTAGGGTGAGGTGTGGTGGATGAATGTATCCAGCGACTGGGGAAAGTTACAGAGTTGTGCGGGGACGCGAACAGGAGTGTTCTGAATGTGGTGAACGAGCTGGGAATGTAAGTGATACAGCGTTAGTGATCGGCGCTGGTGGGTTGTCAACGTCGCCACATGCCACATCAACCCCGGCATTGTCGATCTTCACCTGCTCAAAAACACACTATGCTGGGTGCTCACCTCCTGCCACTGATCATGATACGTTTCTCATGGCCGCAACAAACAAACCACGATGTTGAATTGTTCCTACTTATGATCGATGTGAGTTTTTCCCATTTTCAGTGAAGCACACTGCGAGCTTATCCCATCCAGCTTCCGAAGGTCATGGTGAGTAATCGTGTGAGAAGCCATTAGAGGAACGAAGCTTTAAGGACCCCACTCCAACCTCATGCTTTCTCAAGCCAACCCGATGTCTAAATCAAAGCTTGGACAAGCAGTACAGCTTCGTTCGCTCTGGCCTTGACGCTTGGCCGACCACATCAATGTCACGCACTCAGTCTTTATTGCCTCTCTGCCGAATCGATTCCCCTGCCCACGAGGACCAACTTCAAAACACGCCAACAACACTGTACCCGCTGCCAGTGCTCATAGAGTGCATGCGATAGAGTGGTCGTGGGAAGATATGAACAAGCCGCCAAGACTGATCTTAACGCTTGACCCAGGTGTACTGCGAATGTCAGCTGTGCCCAACGCGCCGTCACATGTCCACGCAAACGACTTACGCCCTTGCGCGCCTTTGCGCGGCCCGTCTTCTTACGCTCGACGACACGGGGGTCGCGGTAGAGGGCATTGTCGTTCATGAGGACCTTGTAAGCGCCTTCCTGGAGGGAGCGGACTGCGCGTGCAATGGCGAGGGCGATGGCTTGGCTCTGGCCCGTGGTGCCGCCGCCGCGGACGAGGGCAAAGACATTGTACGCGCCAAGCATGCCCGTGAGGCGCAGGGGGCGGAGGACGTTTTCGCGGTCTGCAGGCTTGCCAAAGTGCATGGCGAGGGGGAGGTGGTTGACGAGAATCTCGGCTGTGGGGACGGGGAGGGGTGTGTCTGCGTCTGCGTCTGCGTCTGCGGCTTCAGAAGAAGCCGAGGTGGCAGCGTCCGTGGTCTGTGCCGCGGACTCGGCCTCGGCGTCGGTCTTTGGCGAGGTGATGGCCTTTGCGGTGGGGGTGGGGACGACCCATACGCGCGCCGAGCTCTCCTTCCTTGCGCCCGTGGCGAATGCGCGCCCGTACGCGTCGAGGCCTGAGTCAACCATGCCGGCCGCCTGGCGCTCGGCAAACGTGACTGGCCTGGCGGGCTTTTCGTACACCTTCACGGCCTCGTCAATCTTGGCCGCGACGTCGAGCTGGCCCGCTGTGCGCGCGATATGGCGCACATTGTTGAGCTGGTTGAGCACCGACGAGAGCTCGCGCGAGTCCGCACGTCCGCGTGCCGAAATGCCCACCGCGCCCGCAGAGCGGAAGCTCGCCCTGGGCGCGGGCAGCATGGGCATCTCGGCAGGTATCGGCCAGATGTGCTGCGCACGCAGTGCCTTCTGCGCCGACGCGAGCGTGGACTCGAGCGCCGCAACCGCGTCATGCAGCTCGGGCTTGGTCGACCAAAAGTTGGGGCTCGACGGCCGCCGAGGCCGGACAACCTCTCGGACTTCGCGCACACCCGCAGGCGTGTACGTCGAGGCAAGGCGTGAGGAGCCCGCCGTCGCGAGGGGCCGGAGGGGGAATGCGGGGAGGGCCGCACGCAGCGCGCGCGTGCTGGTGGCCGACATCGTGTGGGATGTTCCTGCGAGCGGGCAACGGGGAATAGACGAGTGACGTTGAGCGTTCCGGTGGTGGTGAGCAAAGACGTTTGTATGGCTCTCGCCTCCAGTTCCGACTTTTGGAACGGAGGCAAATCGCCACGCCAACGATGGAAACGATGACCAAAAATTCCACGTACTTGTGGAACCACGTGGATCTGGTCCCGTTATCAGATAGGATGGCGTCTTGACTTGCTTGTGTCATCTCCCATCGCTGACTCGCGAACAAGACATAGCCAGACAACACTGTCCTTTATCACAAACCCACTACCGACCAACACACCGCCGACACAATGGACGTGGACACCGACTCGTCCGTCCCCATCAACCTCCGCATGGAGGAAAAGCTCCGCGCCAACATTGCCGTCGAGCATCTCGTGCGTACCTGTGGCGGTCACCCACGTCCGGTGTCTAGGCGTGTGCCCTTGGTCGTGTGCTGCAAACTCCTTCTAAGACCGCGTACTGACAGAGGCTCCAGGAAATTGTCGACACGTCTGGAAACTGCGGCTCGTCGTTTGCGCTCACCATTGTGTCGCCCATCTTTGCGAAAAAGATGACGCTCGCGAGGCATAAGATGAGTGCGTACAATATCCCCGATGTCGGAGAATGCGGACCACACTGTCCGGTGGGAGGTACCGCGGAGGCGTTGGGATGGCGGTCTGGCTATCAAGGGCATCAAGGGATCATGTGTCATCAAGGGACCATGGACCCGCGCACGAGCACGACAACGAACAATGCTGATATTCTTAGTCAACCAGATCCTCGCCGAGGAGATCAAGCAACTGCACGCCTTCTCGCAAAAGACGCTCACACCCGAGCAGTGGGCGGCTCAAAAGTAGGCGTGTGCGACAGACGACGCGACGGACGATATAGACGCGCCCGAGCGATTGGGTACCCGGGGCCAACGGGTTGTATCATAGACACCAGACAGACGTGTATTCACCGCGCATCCAGTGGCGGGTTGCCTTATACAATGCATGACATGCGCAGTGCAGTAAGATGGATTCTAAGACACGGGATACCCAGCGATAACACTCTGATCGCACTCCCTCTAACACTCTGATGACAGACAGATCGCACTCCCACAACGTGGACAACACCTCAGACATGCGGAGCACATGCAGAGGACACAAGTGTCCCCGCCGCTCGACGCCAGGTAACCTCAGACTCGCCGTCTCCGCCACAAGCCCTCGCTACGATCTCCCGCGCCGGCGTGAATTGGCCTCCTCTTCGTACTTGAGGCGCATGGCGCGATCAAGCACCTGGACGTAATACCTCCCGCTGTCTGCCTTCCACGACACCCAGCCCGAGTGGTACGGGTGTGGTGTGGACCGGAGGATGGCCGCAAACGAATCACACTGGTGGAGTCAGTATAGGGCACGGGTGGTAACCCATTTCGGTACTTACATTCGAGTCGTTCATACGGAACCCTTCAGGGACAAACGGCTTGAGAGACACAATCGTCGCGCCCTCTTTGAGGTCCAGGAAGAGGTTCGTAAGCTCGATATTGAGCGACGAGGGAAACACCTCGTTGTTGACGAGTACAACATCGGCCTGTGCAAGCCGCCGGGCGACCTCTGGGTGCCGTCGAAAGTCGCCCTCGTGTACTTCTGTGTCGAGGCTTCCTTGGAGGAGCCACATTGCCCACCGGCGCTGGCACTCGCGGACCTGCAGACGCGCGCAGCGCGCCGGGACAGGGAGGAGCTCAAAGCCGTAGCTTTTGCAGCCCGCCTGCACCGCCGCCTGCACAACGCAGTTGCCCACTCCGCTCCCGAGGTCGACAAAGACAGAGTCGGGTCCCAGCCCCGTCTGCTCAATCACCTTGCTCATAAACGCATGCCGCAGCTCGCCGTACGCGTCCTCCTTCTCGCTGATGGCCGCTGCGACATCGTCCGGGTGCTTTGGGTGGTGCTCGAGCAGATCAGAGAACGGCGCCACCACCCGCGAGTACGACTGGTCGTGCACAAAGTCAACGAGAGCCGACCAGTCCCGCCGGGAGATGCGGTACTCTGGGCTAGAGAGCCATGCCGCCATCGTACCGTCGTTGTGGATCTCGGCAAGCGCCCGGTTTAACCGCTCGACCGCCTTGAGTAACCCAGGGCCGTCGCGGCGGTTCGGAGCCAATGCACGCCGCAGCGCATCACCAATGGTGTCGTGGGGTGTTTGGGGTGCTGGTGAGGCCGCATCAGGTGGAGGAGTGGAGACGCCTGGCACTGGTGTTTGTAATCGGGAAGGGACAGCAGATTCCAGGTCACCACTGGCGTCGAGAGAGCCAAAGATGTGCGTGTGTGACGGAGGAATGTAGTCTGAGAGGTCAGCATCATAGGAGAGCACAATCCACCTCACGCTTCAGGATGATCCGTAGTGCATTCCGCAGCTCGCTCAAAGGGTTGTATTCGCGTGACGACGACGGTGTGACAAGAAGAAAGCTGCGGTCAGATAGTATACTTGGACGCGTTAGCTCACCGCTCCATGGCTCCCGATGGATATCGCAGCCTGACGGACGGCATCTTATCTCCAATCTCGAAACCCGGTTGAGGAAAGTCTGCATGGTCAGTGTCGCCTTCCTCCATCTTCTTCCCTCGGCGCGGCAGGTCCGCCGACGCCGGCGGCGCCAACTCCCGCCCCTTCGCGCCGCTCGGATCAGGGGCGCAGCTGCACCACCGTGTGGCATCCTTTCTCCTTCCCGTCCACATCCACGATTGCCACCCGCACTCACAAGCATGGTACCTTTCCTTCAACACCGCCTCCTTGACGTCCTTTACACCGCCGCCCGCCCATCCGTTGACAGCGCCCCGCAGCGCCTCTTCACACGTAACGAACCCGGCCCAACCGCGTCCCCACTCGCCGCGCTCATCCGCGAGGGACGGACAAAAGACCGGCCGGCCGACGTCGAGGTCGTCATCTGGCGTGCCGAGGCCAGCTGTCCTGATGCCACCGGGTAGACGCCGTCGTTTGGGCGCGAGGGCATCGTCGCTGCTCTCGCTCTCCGAGTCGCTAGGGGGCAGGACACGTTGCGGCGACGTTGTCTTGCGTTTCCGGGGCGACGCCGAGGGGCGTGGTGATAGTGATGAGACGTTTTGCGACTTGACATGGAGGGAGATGCGGTCGCGCACGGCACGTTCCCGCTCGCGGTCGCGGTGGTCGCGGCGGTCACGATCACGGTCGCGCTCGCGGTCTCGTTGTGGCGAATGTCGGTGCGACTGCGACGTGCGTGTTGGTGAATGTGACCCACGGCCAGAGTCACGCGACAAGGGCGTCTTTGGCCGGCCAGCAGACGAGTGCGAGTGTCCGTTGCGCGACGAGGAAGACGACGTCGACGCGCCGAAAGGACGTTGCACTGCCTTCTTGACCGTCACGGTCGAGACCATGGCGGGGCGCGCCTTGGCGTTGCCGAAGAAGGACTCCATCGTGCGCGCAAAACGATGGAAGTGGTGGTTGGTGGCCAAAGATGGAACAACAAATGGGTAGAGTTTGTTGTTAAGAGTGAGGATCAATCATCGTCAACAGGCGTTGTCGACGTTTTCCCTTTGTTGCCGCCCACCCAGCCAGGCCGCGTCCCCCCGCCCCTGACATTTCCACTAACCTTTCCCCCCGCCCTCAAAAATCGATTCAGGCACAACCACAAAACCCAAGACGCCTCAAACCCGATGCCGAGTCTGCCCATGCAAGCAAGAGCGCACCTCGAATGCATGCATACTGCACCTGCGTAAGCACTACACAAACATACACAACACGACCAATGCATGGTAGTATGCTCTACACCCCTCTACTCCTCCCGGCGTACTTTGGTAGCCCGCCCATCTTGAATACGCTCCACAAAGTCATCCCCAAGGTCCGCAGTCTCATCCTCGACCACCTCGCCGCGCTCAACATCCTCGGCCTGGAGGGGAATCTGTCCTTCTTCCAGACCATCGTCAGCCTTGCGCTTCCGCGATGCGCCCCCGTCTGCACCATCCTGCGCCCCCGCTTCATTTGCGGCTTTGTCCGCCAGCTCGGCCCGGCGTCGTTCCCGGTAGTCATTGTTCGCCTGGGTTCGTGTCCGCTTCTCGCCCTGGTCCTCTGGGGGCTGCTGCTTTTCTGGCGATTTGCTCCCAGACGCAGCATCTTTGGCCACTCGTGCTGGGTTGAACTTTTTGTACCGGTCAAAGTTCTCCACCACGCTCAGGCCCATGAGGTTCTGCTATCAGTACACGTTGACGTAGACACTGTCGCTGCGGAGACTCTCTCGCTTGTCGGTTCGACCAGGCGGCATCGTCGCCTCTCTCCGCCGCCCCATACTTCGTGTCTCCTCCGTTCCACGTCTCTCCCCTTCTCCTGGACGAATCGTTGTCCGCCACCCAGCGCCTGTTTGTGGCACTGCTCTCTGCTTTAACCCCCCCCCCCCCCCCCGGGACCAACCCCCCTGCCCCTCCTCGGAAGTAGAGGTGCTCCACACACGCCCAACTCCACTGCAGACATTAAGCAGGACTCACTCGATACAACTCGACAAGAATCGTCCTGTCTGGCTCCTTGAGATCGACCTTGTGGTCGGGGCCCAATTTGCCCACTTCCTCTGCGACGGTCCGAATCATGTCCAGGCGCTGCAGCTTGTCCGAGTTGCGCGAGTTGGTGATAATCCCAAACTGCCAGTGTCAGCTCCACTTTCCAATCCCAAAAACCCCCAGCTACACACCTTGAGAGCGCGCTCGTCGTCAGTGGCGAATCCAGCCGGGAGGATGCGCGCTGCAAGCTCTGCAAGAGACGTGAGGTTGCCCGTCCCGGCGGCGCTGATCGGCGTGAGACGCTGGACGAAGCGGAACGAGCACCGGGCGGTACGCTCGCATTTCTCCAGAATGTGGCGTACGAGCGCGAGGGGGTCGAGTGGCTCGAGCACGATAATGTAGCACACTGGCATGAGCTCCAACCAAACGTTCTCTGCAGAAACAAACGTACCGCAAGGCGCCTCGCGCTTGCACACCCTGAAACGCGACGACTTCTTTGTAGGTGCAGATGCCATCGACTCGAGCTCCTTTTTAAGCATGTCCTCGATATCACCCTCCCCGTCGTCGTCTCCGTCGCCATTGCCGGCGCCCGACCCTGTTTCCGGGTACAGTTCGTCTGCGGCTTGCTCGAGGGCCTCGATGACCTCGCGTTCCGCAATGCCCTCCTTGCCCTGGACGGTTGTGACAGCGATTCCGGGAGCCGTGAGAATCTCGGGCTGTCCGTTAGCACGTATCCCACGCCGGGGGCGTCCCTTCGACCAGCTGCTCACCAGAGGCTGCGTACGGTACGCGGACATGGTTCCACCCTTGAAATCGCCAGTCCCATCACCACCGCGCGGTGGGCCCGGCGCGCGTCCTTTCTTTCCGACATAGTATTTCCCCTTTCCTCCCCTCCGACCGCCCCTCTTGGATGCTCCAGATTCGGCCATGGTTGAGAGATGAGTGGCAATGAGTGCGCTCCGTCGAGTGGTTGTTGAGCTTGTTGGGAGAAACATCCACATATCCAGGCAGCCTCCCAAATTGGGCATTGAGAGCCACGTGACTCTGGGGTCTCCGCATTACCTAAATGCCGGTGACGCGCGCATCGGGACTTGCCGACTTTTGGAATTCCTCAAAAGAAAGCGAAACACCAACACCCTGTTCTCTCTCCATCGACCTTCATCATCTCAACCTCTTTGACGCCTATTACCTCTCGACCTATACCTCCCGTGTATACCACGGCTGACGCATTATGAGCGAGCCGATCAACCATGTGATGGAAAAGAGCGACCCGAACGGCCCTGTCCGCGACCTGGTCTTCGGAATGGTAAGTGATCTCGTCCAGTATACCTCCCGACCAATCTCCCAACTCACACTGACACCAAGACCGCGGGCATGATTGCGAAGCTATTCGAGCATCCATTTGACCTCGGTGCGTTATTGGAAGTTATCTGTGCTTGGCGTGCTTGTATGACCTCTTGGCTGCCATGTGTCCAGAGGCGTTGATAAGCGCGTTCATGCGCGCTCACCCTTGACGCGTTAATGGTCCGGGCGTCCAGGCCCTGCCTGGGACCTATCTGGTGTTGAGCAGTGCTGAGAGCCGAGCCACTTTGTTATGGAATGCCGCTGCTTTGCTAACCTACCACAGTCAAGGTCCGACTCCAGTCGCAGCCAACGGATAGGCCGTTATCGTTTACCGGTCCGTGGGACTGTTTCAAGCAGACGTACAGCAAGGAGGGGTTCCGAGGGCTCTATCGTGTGAGTTTGACAGAGTCTCGTTGTGCGCCATGTCTTGAGGATGTGGCACGACGCATCATCTTGAAGTTTGAGACCGGTAGGAGGCACAAGCGAACGCCCAGGGGCGAGGAGCGAAGCCAACGGCGTATCGTCGCTTACACGCCAGGGCCTGACACCGCCGATCGTTGGAGCGGCTGCTGAGAATGCCACCCTCTTCTTTGTGTACAACCGGTGCCAAGCTGCCATTACCTCGTTCACCGAGGTCCCGAGGAACGCCCTTGGCCAGCCGATGCTCACGATCCCGCAGCTGGCTTTGGCTGGTGCGGGCGCCGGTTTCGTGACCTCGTTTGTCCTGTGAGTAGACGCGACTGGGATGTATCTCGACTGGTGCACTCCAGCTGACGTCAGGACGCCGATCGAGCTCATCAAGTGCCGGATGCAGGTGCAGATGATTGCCGGGGGCAGCAACGCTGGCGAGCTTCCAAAGGTCATCAAGACGTCGCTCGAGGCGCCTGCATCCCCGTCGTCGACAGTCGTGCTCCCGTCCAACCTCTCGCGCACACCGCCCAAGGGTCCCCTTGCGCTCATCGCCGACACGGTGCGATCGACGGGCATCCGCGGCCTCTGGCTCGGGCAGACGGGCACCGCCCTGCGCGAGACGGGCGGCAGCGCGGCGTGGTTTGGGACATACGAACTGCTGGCCAAGTACTTTGTCAAGCGGCACCAGGCCAAGGCGGGGCCCGAGCACATTGCGACCAAGTCGGACCTGTCGCCGCTCGAGCTCATGGCCTCGGGCGCTGCGGCGGGTATCGCGTACAATGTCTCGCTCTTCCCCGCGGACAGCGTCAAGAGCGCCATGCAGACGAGCGCAGAGCTGCACCCCAACCTCCCCACCCCGGGCTTTGGCGAGACGTTTATGCGTATCTGGCGCACGCGTGGTATTCGCGGTCTCTACGCCGGGTGCGCACTCACGTGTCTACGCTCGGGACCCAGCTCGGCTATGATCTTTGGCATCTTTGAGACTCTCCAGACGCACCTTGGCTGGGTGTTTGACCCCCGCTCGCCCAGCAAGACGAGCGAGCAGCAGCCCCGGTAGAAGCACGCGTAGGTGGGCTGATACGGTCATGCCGCATCTTGTTGCAATTAGATTGTCTGTCATTGCATCGATGTAATGTGTACACTAGGGGCGTGTGGGGGCGCTTGCGGGCTGCAGGCCGGGCAGCAGGCACGCCGACGGCGATGGCTCGGCCACACTAACAGAGTTTATTCGGCCAAGTGAAGTACCGGAACAAGTTCGAGAAGGATGGATTGCTGGTGCCTGATTCTACTCACGCACACATGGCATGCATGGACTGCGCCTGCCAGTGCACAGACAGGCGCCACGCGGTTATCAAAGTATGCGATGAGCGGTAAGCTTAGAGAGGCAAAATACAAGCTATGGCAAGGCATCACGACTTTACACCACCTCAACGCACGGTTGTGTCCTGCTCGATCCCCACGGCTCTCCCTTCACCAAACCATTCTCCATTACTCTATCTAACCGGAACCGGTACTCCTCCTCCTCAGCTCCTTTCTCTTCCACTCTGGCACGTGTCCATACGCGTTCGTCTGTCCACTCCTCCCCTCCCACTGCCCATCAGCATGTCTGTTCCCACCGCCCGCCGCGCGCCCGTTGCCATTCCCATTGCGCTGCGGCCCATGGGAGGGCACAGAAGGCACTCTGGGATACCCGTTCGCGTTGCCGTTATTTGCCCACCCGTTCGCGTACCCGTTGCCGCTCATGTGCTGGCCCGCATGCGTAAAGGAAATATGCGGGGAGTATTGGGGCGTGCCGACGAGGTGCAGGGCGGAGCCCTGGGTTGGTGATGGGACTTCGGTGTGGTCTTCGTCCTGTGTGTCAGCAATGACTGTCGGGGGTGACTGTCGGGGGGGGGGGGGGGGTTCTTGGGTGGACGTTTGGGAGATTACGAACGCTTCTGCGTTTGACTACAAGGGACCAACCGAGCATGGCCTCAATATCATTACCGGCTTCCAGGGACATCCCGGCGCAATACTGCAACTTGTAGAACTTGAGTGGCGGTAATATCGCTGGGCGACAACCTAAAAAGACAACGCCCAAGCCAAGCGCACAACTCACCTCGTCGTCTCCGTTCTCTGTATCCCCAAACTCCCCATCCGAATCGGACTCATACCCTTCGAACTCCCCCACGGGTCCATATATCCCACCTTCAACCCCCATTCCCTCACTCCTACCCTCATTCCCGCCCTCATTCCCATCCCCGTGTCCATTCCCATTCGTACCCCTTGCAACCTCTGCCCTCCACCCATTCACCCTCTCCTCGACGACATACGCGTCCTCGTGCATCGCGGCGTCGGCGTCTGTGAACCGAAACTCGCGCATATACTCGGCTGTCACTTCGGCGAATTTTACCGCCGCATAGCAGCCCGTTTGGTCGGCCCAGATGTGCAGGAGGCGATTTGTAAAGTCGAGAAAGTACGCCCACTCGCACTCGCCCGCCTGCAGGATGTGCTCGTCGTTCGGGAGCGTGGTGCGGGTGCCGTTGAGGAGGGAGGCGAGGGTCGTGGAGGGCCTGGGAATGCGCGTGTGGGTTTTGATCCTGAGGTCAGTGGGCGTGGTTGGGGGATATTCGTCGGGTGTTAGGTGCTGGGGCAGATGTTGTACATGTTCATTTCATACGAACACCTGACCGGGTGATGTCCAGGGGACACTCGCAGGGGACACCGGGGCTGGACATTTACTGATGTACTGAGTGTTGTACACCAATGTGCATCGGCCCGCATTGATCCACAGCTCATACCCGCCTCACTGTAAGGACCCACGTCGGCAATCAAGTTCTGCACGCTACTCACCACTGCACGCCCAGGAGCCGCTTGGCCATCACTTCGACCTCGTCATCGCCCAACCCCGCGATAAACTCGGCAATCTCCACGCCCAGCGCTCGCGGGTGCGAGCGGTGCTCGATAAACGACCCGTGGTAGTTGCCCTCGATGATGAACCCGAGCAGGCCCGGTGTGTCTGTCGTGTCTGAGGCCACCGAGCCCATCGTTAAGCGGAATGTGATGGACCTTGTGTCCCGAAATATCTGTGGAGACCAAAGAGAAAGTGGACGGGGGGTGGGGGGATGGTGAGCGATAATGTGTTCCGGAAATTCGGTGTTTGCTCGAGTAGGTTGCGTGCAAGGGTCGGTGTGTGTCTAGTCTTTAGGGGTGGGAAGGTATCCCCACATTCAGCAATAAATGTGCGATTGGGGGAGCAGGGGCGTGCTGGGGTCGTGGTGGTCGCGATACGGTTGTGACCACTGCCCAGCCGAGATCCACACATTCAACCTCGAGGCTGCGAGGTTATTGTCCAGATACCTGTTGTGGGGCCGTTAGTCTGCGGATAGTGGACTGTGGACTGTGCGATGATGTGGTGGTCTGGGCATCATCAGTAAGCGCCGCCGACGACGAGGATCAAGACCAGGATCAAGACCCACCGAGCCAGCAGACCGGAATTACGGACACCCCTGCTCTATCATGGTAGAGCACGGACGAGTAGATCCGGTAGCTTGTTCGGCACCTCGGCGCACCATCTCAATGTCTTACAAGGCAGCGTTAGCGCCTCGTGGCGGGCAATGGCCAACCAGCGCCGAGACGCGTTTAGGCGATGAGGTCACTAGGTGGTCTATCTTGCAATTTCTAGAATATTGGGTTTTACACTTCATGCGTACACAAAAAGCTGAGACAGTCGGCAAGAACATGTTTGCTAAATATTTCTTTTATCAGGTTGTACTTCCAACGTTGTGTAAAGTGCCACACGTCGTTTGGCGTAATTGTCTCTACCACTCTCCCCAGCCCTCACCTCAACGTTCGGCACAATCCCATCCTCTTAATGCCAGATCTCTCCAACGCGTAGATCAGGACCCGATCCAGCCTAGCACAGGTCCAGAGACTCCCCATTTGCTCCTCTGACGAGTACACGTGGTCGCAAAGACGCGCGTGGCACTATCTGCCCGCTAGTGCTCCGGTAGCTAGGCCGGTAGTATACACCAGCCACAATTGCTCTTTGGATCCTTTGGTGGCCCTTTCATATTGCAACAGCGACGCAACGTTGTGCCGCACACGTTTGCAGATCCCGGCCCTCGAATTCCGGATTACCGGTACAGGTACACGCCGGCCCGGATTCGGGTGGTGAGTCACTCGTCCAGCACTAGTTCTTACGTTTGGAGCCAGCGCTGGGTAACCAGTCCACTGCATGTCCACACTCGGTACTTGTCATTAAGCCATTCCTAGTTCGTTTCCCCGCTCTCAGTACAAGACATCGCCAGTACATCAACAGCCCTTGTGGTGACCTAGCAGCCCTTGATGGAGACCTTTTCCAGGGCGCGCGTGAGCTCGTCGGCGTCGACGGTGAGCGGGTCCGTTTCCTGGCGTCAGCGAGTTGATTGCCGGTATCTCGAGCAAAGGAGGGGGTTTAGACTCGTGTTAGGGGAGCGGACACGGGACCCCATGTCTGCGGTTTGCTGGTGCTGGCTACTGGTTGCTGGATGCTGCCTGCTGCCGCTGCCTGCTGGATGCTGCCTGCCCCGCCAACGGCAATTCGAACGCCAACGGCAACCCCACCGCCCACTCCAACGCCCTTCAACTCCAACCCCAACACCAACACCAACCCCAACACCAACTCCGCAACCACCCCAACCCCCACCCCGCAACCCCACTCACCACCAACATGGCCTCAGCATCCAGCAGGCGCTGGCGCATCGCACACCATCCCTCCCAGTTGAGGTCGGAAAACGGCGCCCGCCCAGTACACAGGTCGTGTGCGCCGTACCGCCAGATTTCGTATTCTTGGTGCTCAAAGTCCTGCCATTAGTGCGGGTTGTACAGGTCAGGTCGGGGTGGGGGAGTGGGAAGCCAAGCGCACGGGGGAGGGACCGGGAGGGGCAAGGCAGTCAGGTCGGGGGTGCGTGGCTGCCAGGATGTATGCGGGGCACGGTGCGCCAGTATGAGTTCCCGGGAAGCGTTGGTGGCACGTCTAAACCTGTGACCGGTCTGACGCGTGCCACTCGGTGCCAGCATGGCATGTGGCAGCCCAACTAGCTAGGGCTGGTCGGGCAACGCGGCCACAGTAAATGGGTGCCAATCTCTGCGTCGGCACACCACATTTCACCCTCCGTCCACTTGTACCGCTGGATGCCCACTCATCACCCAGCAGTGGCTACTCGCACCACTACACCCACCGCACGCGTCCGCGCGCACAGCCACAGACACCCCAACAGCGAGCACATTCCTATCCGCCCATTCCGCGTTTCACGCGTTTCACCAGCGTCGATCGTCGACCCTCCTATCCACAACGGCAGGCGGCCTTTGAATATGGCTTAACTCCCATCCCATGGCCCAGCCCCACCCCTTCCCGGTCGCCCCTCCCCTCACCCTCAACACCTCTCCCCCAACACCTCTCCCTCCTCCCACAACCCCCCACGCCCAACCCCCCCGCCCATACCGCCCAACCCCCGCTCCCCCGTCAACCCACCCCCCCCCCCCCGGCCCCGACCAAAACCCACACCCCACCCACACCCCACTCACCACGAAATAAGCCCACCGCTGCGCGCCCGTCCACTGCCGCCACGGATGCTCGGGCATGACCGCCACCGACCCGTCGAGGATACCCCGGAGCGCGTCCAGGGGCCGGGGGAGGAAGTGGGTGCCGTCGTCGGGGATCCTGTTGTTAGCTTGTGCGTGGCCCGGTAGCCGGGGCGCAGGCCGGGCGTTGGGGTAGGTGTTGGGAGCTGGGTGGGGGCTGGGCGGTCTGGGCGCGGTCTGGGTGCGGGCTGGGCGCGGTTTGGGTGTGGGCTGGGCTACGGGCTGGGCTACCCGCTGAGATGCGGGGATGGGCGGCGGATTGGGGGTGGTGGTTGCGGGCTGGGTGGATTGCGGGGTAGGCTGTGGGGGTGGCGTTGGCGTCCAGGGCGGACACGTTGACTGACGTGTCTGTCCGTCTGGTCGTCGTCGCACACTACCCCCTTGTGTCCCGCTCTGTGCTCCACCCCCTACTCGTTTCCTTTGCTTGCAGGTCACGCCGCAGCCTACCCCCCACACCCCTAAGCTCCTCGCCCTCCCTACGCCCCTCGCCCTCACTCAGCCTACCCGCCTCCCCCTGCTCCCCCCCCCCCCCCCCCCCCCCGCGCCTCCCGCCCACCCCCTACTCGCTCGCGTCCAACTCACCACTCAACCCCCCGCAACCGCTCTGCCATCCTTGCGCCATCGCCCGCCGTCATGGCCGAGAGGAACATCCAGACCGTCATGCCTGCGTCGGGCCACCATGAGGGCGCGATGAAGGAGCCGTGCCGGATGCCGTTGATGACGAAGCCGATTGTGGACATTGGGGGGGGGGGGGGGGGAAACTGGTGGAGGGCGGGTGCGGGCGAGGCTGGGGGCGTGGGGGGAGGGGGGTCGGGGAGGGGCGGTGGGGAGGGTGGCGGGGTGGAGGAGGGAGAAGGGTGCAAGGCGGAGTGGAGGATGCAAGGCGGAGTGGACGGGAAAGACGCGCGGGATGAGTGAGGACGAGTTGAGTGAGCGTTCAGATGTCGTCGTGTGTGAGGATCGCCTGGAGGAGGGGGACGAGGGGCAGTGGGGGGTGCGGGTGAGTTGGATAGCATCAGCACAATGGTAACGATGTCGTCGCATCGCATCGCGCGAGTGTGGGTTGTGCTGGTCCGTGTACTTCTTTGTGTGATATGCGATATGCATTGGGCACACTGGGGCGAGGGCGATGGTGGCGCGCACGGTCCTATGCGTTCCCCTGGTCCCCTGGAGCATCGTGTGCTTCAGGTTAATGAGGTTGATGCCATCGTCCCAGTCGTCGCAGTCCCAGCCGCGTCTCAGCTGTGTCACGGGTCACGAGTCATTCCGGCCACGCAGTGGCGGTACATGGGTCGACGCCGTCAGAGGTGTGAGTTCACTGAAGAGCCATTAGAGCTGCCAGACGCCTGTTTGTGAACCAAGGGGGATTGTCTGGCTTCCGTGCTTGCTGAAACGTAGTGTGAGGTAACTGCCTTGGCTCTGATCCGGGACCAGCGCGCGATCACGGACCATCACTTGCCGGTTCCATTGCTTGCCAGTACCACCTCCCCTATCTCTCCGCCTCCGCTCCCTCAGCCCCCCTCCCCCTCCCCAAGCAACAACACTCCCACGGCACAGAAAACAACACTACTCCATAACACACTCCAAGCGATACTCAATACGTCATGATAGATTTCTATGCGGTGATCTCTGGCGGCGCAACCTCGAGGGGCGCGACGTCGACCTCGACGTCGACGGGGTCGCGCTCGCGCTCCGTCGAGGGCGGCCGGGCGGGGGCCGTCTTGCCTGCGTCCGCGTTGGGTGCCTGTGCCTCTGTGGCTGCGCCTGCGTCCGCGTCTGCGTCTGCGCTAACCTCGGCGTCGGGGGCGTCTGGAACCACGGCCGGGTCCGCGGCGCGCGTCGCGGCCTCGCTGACGGACACGGCCTCTTGCTCTGCCGCAGTCAGGTCGGCGACCTCTGCGCGTGTGGCCTCGGCCTCGGATACGGCTGGTTCTGGCTGGGGCTCTGCGGGCTCCGCTGGTTGGTCTGGTACGGCTGGTTCGTCGGGCTCAACTTTGGCGACGGTGGGCTCTGGTTCGTCCTCCTGGGGCTCGGCGGCCGCAGCGGCCGGCTCCCCTTCGGCCTCGACGTCTGGTTTGGGTTCGGGCGCAACCTCGGTCTCCGCTTCTGCTTCCTCTGGCTCGGCAGCCTCCGCAGTCACCGCCACATCCTCCTCCACCTCCATCTCGGCCTCCACCTCGACCACACCCTCATCGTGTTCGTCTGCCCCCTCCACCGCCTCTTCCTCCTCCTCCTCCTCGTGCTCAGGCTCGGGCGGCCGCGCGGGCTTGACAAAGCTCAAATCCTCAAAGTTGCCCGTCTGGCACGCCTCCTGGAACGCAATGAGGTCGCGGGTGATTTCGTCGAGGAGCTGCGAGCTCGTCGGGAGTGGCGGCGCGGGGGGCGAGTCGCGGTCAGATGTACTAGCGTCGGCCATGACGGCGTCGCCATCGTCGTCGTCGTCGGGCACGTCGCGTGCACGGCTCTTGCCCTTACTCCTGCCGTTGGTGCTCGTGTTCCCGCTCCACCATCCGCCGTTCCAGCCCGCGTTGCCACCGTTCCAGCTCTCGTCCTCCTCGAGCGGTCGCAAGCGCGGGCGAGGCGCCAGCGTCTCGGGGATGCCGAGCGTGCGTGCGCGTTCGAGCCGGCGCGCCTCGTCGACCTGCACGCGCCCCACGTACTCGAGCACGTTGCGCACGCGCTTGCGCATCTCGGCCATCGTGATCCGCTTGACTGGGTAGCGCACGCGCGTGGGCGTCTCGCGGTGGTTGACCGCCTCGCCGTCCGTGTCGCGCAGTGGGAGGTCGTCGGGCATGACGAGTTTGCCCCGCTCGTCGCGGTCGTCCCGGAACGGTCCATAGTGCTGGGACATGAAGTGGTTCCGAGACAGGAACTGGAGGCTGCGGGGTGTTGGGACCACGAGCGGCACAGGTGTCGGTGTCGGGAACAGGTCGGCATACGCCGACAAGTGGTCTGGAAGGTACCAGTTCAGGTGGTGGATCGACGTCGTGTATGTGCCCGACGCCAACGAGCTCGCAATCGCGCCGGCGCGTCTTGTGCCGTGCTCGTGGGATGGTGGGGGCTGAGGGAGCGGTGTGCCACCGCCACGGCGAGCGGGGGATGGCGCCGGCGCACCGTTCTTTGGTCGGTACGTGTACTGGTTGGGATGCTTGGGTTTCGATGGTGCGGACGCATGCTCCGACGTGTCTGGGATTAGTTTGTAAATCGCCACGCGCCACGCACCATCATCATCCTTCTTCTTCTTGTTGGTCTTCTTAACCACGACAACCTCGTCCGCGCCCTCGTCGTCGACCACAGTACGACGCCGCTTGCGCTCCTCGGGTGGTACGTCGGGCGGCTCGCCGCTCACAGACATTTCACGCCGGCTCGCCTCGAGCGCGGCCTTGACTGCGTCTTCGTACGCGGCGTCGCGCGAGTTCATCGTGCTGCGCTTCTTGGGCTCATGCCGTCCTGGCGGTGGCGAGGTCGACATGGACAAGTCGGTCGATACGCGGCGCGCTGCTGCTCCCCGTCGGCGCTCACGCCCGCTCTCCCTCGACGTGACGCTCTTGTCTCTGCTGGCCGGTGGCGCGCGTCCGCGTGTACTGCTCCGGCGGTCGTCGGTGACCTCGGGCTCTCGCTCCCTTTCCTTTTCCTTGTCCTTTTCCTTGTCCCTCTCCTTGCGGCTGTGGGAGCGCGAAGGCGGCTTGACAGGTGGCGGTGGGTCCATGAGCTCGGGGTCGGTCCAGCGCTTCGACTGCGACGGGGGGTGCTTGTCGGATGCGCTGTGCAGGTGCTGCAGGTCTGCAGGCGTGGGCGCGATAAAGTTGGCCCTGTGGAGTTAGTGGGTACTTGGGCTTCGGGAGTGCGCGCCGGTGTCGACCGAGGGGGCCAGCAGAGGATGTCCGCGGTGCTGGTTCATGTGCTCGGCGCGGGTTCATAACGACCCCAGTTGGCTCAAATGGCGCACACAGCACAGGCCCCCGTGGCGACACCCTCGTCACCGACGACATTCGCACCGCAGCACACGTGCACTCACGGGTTACGCCCCCTGCTCCGAATCCACTTTCGCAGCGGCCCGTGTAGATCTGGGCGGCACTCTTCACAAAAGTACTCTGCGGCGTCAGTGTGTGTGCCGGTTGCAGTCTGCACGCACCATCAGGCGCCTCCTCGTCGCCCCAGATTCCCATACACCCTCCGTGCTGCCAGACGTTGCACTTGTCGCACTGGATCATCATGACGTCGATTTCGGCTGCGTCGCGTGTCAGCATCTGTTCCAAGCACAAGCTCGTACACACCGTCGCGCTTGCAGACGCAGCGGGTAATGTCCTTGCCGTCGTCGTCGTCGTCTGCGTCGTCTGGGTCCACGGCCTCGTCGACCTCTTCGACGACCTCCTCGACGACGGGCTCTGGCTCGGGCTCTGCCTTTTCGGGCTCGGGCTCTTCGACGGGCTCGCTGCGCTTGGCCGTCTTCTCGCGGCGCGGGGGGATGGCGGCGTGGACGCGCATCTCCTTGGGCAAGAGGTGGTCGTCGAGGAGCAGCTGTTCCTCGCCCCTGCGTTTCCGCGCGCGCACGGCGGTCTCGAGCGAGGCGGCGGTCGAGGTTGTGGATGTCGCCGACATGGCGTTGGACGCTTCTGGCACGGGGGCGTTGGCAGCGGCACTGGTGCTGGCGCCGCCGTCTGCGTCTTCTTTCGCGGCATCGTCGTCGTGCGCGGCGGGGTTGGTGGCGGGGACGACGTCGATGGGCTCGACCTTGACGGCCTTTGCCGCGCTGAAGCCGCGCACCCCGCGCTGGCGGCGGTACGCGTCCCAGTCGTCGCCAGTCTCCTTGTCTGCACCGGGGGGTGGCTGGG
Organism: Pascua sp. PH4015B; assembly: GCA_025502685.1. Classification (NCBI taxonomy): domain Eukaryota; kingdom Fungi; phylum Basidiomycota; class Tremellomycetes; order Trichosporonales; family Trichosporonaceae; genus Pascua; species Pascua sp. PH4015B. The sequence goes on from JAMFRD010000033.1 coordinate 132,132, forward strand.
CGTCTGCGTCTGCGTCGGGGTCGGGGTCGGGGTCGACGTCCATCTCCGTGTCGGCCGGCGGTGGGGAGAGCGACGACAGGCTCGGGGCCACATTGGGCTTGGCTGGGGACGCCGACAGACGCCGCTGCTCGGTGGCGGCCGCGTTGGCAGCGGCGGGAGCCGGCTCAGTGTCGTCCATCGTGGACATGGCGGCGGACAGCGCGCTGCTGGACACGAGGCGGGGTTGCTTGCCTCTTGGCGAGCGCGAGGCCGCTTTGGGAGAGTTTGAGTTCTTTGGTGAGTTTTTCGGCTGCTTGGGCGGTAGCGGCGGGAAGAGCGGCCCCGACGTCGGGGGCAGCGGGTTGCGGCCGCGTGTGCGTCGCTGTTTGCCTTTGGGTGTTAGCTCTGTTATGCTCAGAGCGTGTTGAGCGTGCTCGCCCCGGTTGCTCGAGGATGGCGGTAGCTCGCTGGCAGCGGCGACGACGCGGGGGAGGACGGCACGACGCGTCGCCGCCGAGCCCACACCACTCACCTTCTTCTTCGTCGTCGGGCTTGGGCGTGGCGCTGCCAGATACACGGCCGTGGGCGTGCGTGCGCTCGTCGTGGGAGTGCTGGGTGGATGTGGACGCTTGCCGCCGCCTGGCCTCCATGGCGCGGTGGGGTGGCTCACGAGGTGCAGTGGGGCCGGGGTGTGGTGGGGAGCTGGCGAGCGCGAGTGGGGAGGTGGCGGCGGCGAGACGGTGGTCTCGGGGGACGAGGGGTGGGGTGCAAGAGACGATACGTGTGTGGGGGTTACAAGTGGGGGTGGGTGAGAGGAAAGACAAGAGGTGGGGATGGACGATGATGGCGGCGATGGTGGGTGGGAGGGTGGTGGTGGTGGTTGTTGGCCCCCCTCGTCCTGTCCCCCACCCGGGTGTCTCTTCGTATCCGTCAACTGGCGCGCATGCCGTATCGCCCCTGGCCCATGTGGACAACTCAACCCAGACAACCAGCTACAACCGTGGGAAACTAACTCTTACGTACACCGTGGGAGAGTGAAATTTGCATCCGAGGGCAATTTTCGCACATGGCCGACCGTGTGGCACCGCCATGCGCGTCAACAAACCTAACCCAACCCCACCTCCATGCGACCTTCCAGTCCGTCCGGCCGTCCGACGCCTTGCAATCGTCCACGAGAATGCACAGAGGTGCATGCAGACGCCAAAAAGGTCACGACGGGGATCGAACCCGCGATCTCCTGATCACAAACATGAGAATGCTCAAAGAATCGTAGTCAGACGCCGTACCATTTGGCCACGCGACCTTGTGGAAAACAGTGGCTCTGGACGTTGATGTCCCTTCCGACCAACACCCTTTCGTCTTGTCTGTTATCTCTGTTTGTCCCATTGTTGTTGTTCAAGAGGACATGTCGAGAGTGCTTGGACTTGTGAACGGTGCCCACGGGTAAGGGTCACACTGATGGACAAAGTTGGCCGGCAGAGTCTGGAATCGCCGCGCAGTGTGTACCGTACTGTACGATCGTGCGACCATGCCCGTCGTCCATGTTCATTATGGCCATGCCCGTTGTCCATGCCCAATATGTCACTGCAGACTTGTCGCAACCTCAGCCTTACTCCAGTGTCGTACTATTGCCAAGCTGTGCCACCTTCCAATGGCTATGTTGTGCCACCTTGCTCGCAGTCTCATCGTTTCTCGCAGTCTCGGCACTGCATCATCCCTGCCTCCTCGATAGAGCTACGCTCCGTCGTCGTTCCCAAATTCACGGTACACCCACCCACCGTGCATATAGGAGGCTCGACACGGGTCTGCAGTAATCCCAATGTCCGTTCAGATCTCCCAACGCCCACAGGGTTCCCAGTCGTCACCAACACTTCCGTGTCCCGCGACTAGTGTCCTGGACCAGTATGCTCACCGTTTCGTTCAGTGTCAGTGCCCCCGCCCTCCCGTCGCGTCGACAGCAGGCTCGTTAGAGGCAAAGTTGGCGGCACTGCCGACATGCAAGTGGACGTCCGTTGCGCTCGGTACTGGTACTATTCGGGTGCGCTTGGCATGGTCCGTCGCCGTAGTGGCTCACTGTTGGCAGACGAGTTGGGCAATGGGCATGATTGGTGAGGAAACATCACTGTTGGCGGGCACGGGGCAACGTCAATGTGTTTGCGTCGGTGGTGGCGATGGCAGAGTCAAGGATGAGCGTTACGCCGCCACTGCGCGCCTCTGTCCCTCAGTAAATGCTGCTGATTGTGGGTGAACTGGATGACAAGACGACTGTGGCGATCTTGTGGCTGAAGAACGAGCCCCAACCAGGTCCATGACCCAGGCGCCACGGCTGTTGCCTCCCACAACAGTCTACCGAACCTACCCCAGAGCGGTCAATAACGACGTCCCTTCCCTCCTCACAGCCATGTCAGTACAGAGGGTCAGTCTGCATGAGGGATCTGCAGTCGCCGGGACTTCCTTCGCCTCGTCTCTGCTCGGCGCGCAACGGTTGTCTGTCGCTCGCGACGCTCGCGCTCGCCCGCCGCACACATGCATATCGGCGCGGCGTCGCGCTACGATTTCTACACGAGCATATGACAAAGGGCAGGAGGCACAGTGGAAGGCGGTCGTGGACATGGACATCGAATGAAGGGCGTAAACGGGGTATACCATCGGAAGGGGGATTGGGTGGGTGCGCTGGGGCATTGTATGCAGATCGATCGAAAATGCGATTATTAGGGGGGGTGGGTTTTACGACCAGACCTATGGGGTGAGCTTGTGGGTGCAGATGTTGGGTGGCTCGATGGATTCATGGGCTCGTGCTCGGGCCTGTGCAAGGGCCACAAAGGCCTCTTGTGGCTTTCCACGAGATGTGACGAAGCTGCGCACACCCGCACACGATGGCTGCGCACACGCCGCTTCCTCCCGCCACTGGCTTACTTACCTTGAGCAAGCTGTCCCAGGAGCCTGTGCACAGCGCGATGCCATCGCCGCTGACGCCGAGGCACGACACGCGGTTGTCGTGGCCCGAGAGCACACCGATGCGCTCGCCCTTGAGCGTGTCCCAGACGTTGCAGTTGTAGTCGTCGTATCCGGCAAACAGGACGCGGCCCGAGACGGAGAAGGCGACCGACGTGATGCCGCAGAGAATGTTGTCGTGCTGGTACGAGTTGAGCTCGCGGTCGGCACGCAGGTCAAACAACTTGCAGGTGGCATCATCTGAGCCGGTCGCAAACGCGTCGCCATTGGGGAAGAACCTGTGGGTGAGCATTTATTTGGCTATGTCTGTTGGTGCTCACTGCACAGCATTAATGTCCGACTCGTGGCCTGTAAATGTCTGGACGGCCTTGCCGGTACGAATGTCCCAGACCTTTGCGGTCGCGTCACACGCTCCCGAGACAAAGAGGTTCTGGTTTGGTGCGAGGGACAGGCTCATGACGTCGCCAGTGTGGTCGTTGAACTCCATCGTGCGGGTTCCCTGCTCAATATCCCACAGCATGCAGGTCATGTCGCCCGACGACGTGACAATCTGGCGGTCGTTGAGGAAACGGCAGCACGACAGGTAGCCAGTGTGGGCGCTCAGTTCGCGCGCGACCTTGACCTGGCCAGCGGGCTGTCCCGGGCTGGCACCACGGAGCGAGTAGATTGTGCAAATATTGTCCAGACCACCGCACGCGACAAACTGGCCCGAGGGCGAGTAGGCGCAGGTCATGACCCAAGAGGAGCGTAGAGGAATCGCGTGGACCTTGTTGGTGGTGTAGGCATCCCATACCATCAGCTTGCCGTCCTGTGACGCGGAAACCACGTGCCGCTTGTCGGCAGACCAGTGGAGGGCATAGATCTTGGACAGGTGGCCCTTGAGCGTCCGCCGGACTTTGAGCGATACACGAGGGAGAGGAGGCGTGTCATTGGCCATGGCACGCACTGGGCGTCGGTCAGTGTCACTTTCCACGCAGAGACAAGAACGCCTGTGCTAGCATCAACGGGTTCCCAGGCAAAGTGTTTGCCCGGGTCACCCCATCGACGAGGTCTCTAGTACGCACGACTGGTGTCTGCTGTCTGATCCTTTGCGATGCGGATCTTGTCCTTGAGGGCGTCGGCTTCTCGGCGTGCCGCCGTAATCTTTTCTTGAATCTCGGCTGTAGTGGAGGCCATGTTGGACGACTGGGCCGGGGCCGTGAGGGGAAGGTGTCGGAGGGGAGGGGGAAGGGGACCTGGGTGGGGCAGGAAGAAGAAGAAGAGTGTGACGAGACGAACAGCGGGATTGATGAATAATGGGGATGGCCCATGACGACACGATGAGCAGACAGGGGGTGGTGTGTGTGTGTGTGGTGGCAGAGGCGAATGGATTCCAGTGGACGACGAGCGAGAGATGAGACGACGCGAACGCGATATGTCAGCGACAGCGATGGTGGAGAAAGGATGGTGGTGCTGGGCGGGTGGAGAGGCGCGACATGTTTGCACGTCTTTGCAGGACTCACTCTTGTCGAGTGCGAAGGAGTGTGAGGTTCACGCTTGAACGGATGGGGAGAGTGTGGTGGTCCGCAAAGCTGGGTCGGCGTAGAATGATGTCTGGGGTGATGGGGCAGACGCGGACGGTGCAGACGGAGAGAGGCAAGGGGAGGGCTGGGGTGGGGGTGGGGAGGGCGTGGATGTGACAGACGAGTGTTCGAGTGAGGAGACGAGGGGAGTGGAAGGGGGAGGGAGGGAGGGAGGGAGGGAGGGAGGGAGGGAGGCAGGGAGGGAGGGAGGGAGGGAGGTTGTTAGGTTGGCTGGGTGGAAAGCAAGGGCCGGGGTGGTGGTCTGTGCTTGTGTCGGAGGTTCGAGCGGGCGGGCGGGATGCGTGTTGGTTGGCAAAACGGGGTGGGTGGGGGCAAAGGGGAAATGTGGTGTGCGCGTTCTCGTGCGAGAGTCTTTGTCGAGCGAGTGCGTTTTGTCGAGGGCAATACAGTGGAGAGAGAATGGACGAGTGGAGAGCGCGAGTCTGTGGGTGGTGATGGCGGGTGTTGCCGCTCAAACTGGTCGGAATGGCGTCCTACTCGTTGAAGAATGAGACGACGAAGACAGCGGCGGGGTGGTGGTGGTGGAGATGGCGATGTTGAGGGATCAGAGAGGCAGAGTCGCTGGTCGGGACCAAGGATCGAGGAGGGTGAGGGTCCGAGAACGCCGAGAGGGCTGTGGGCGAGCGAGCGCGCGAGCAGATGAGCCGAGGGGGAGGGGAGCGAGAGAAGGGAGGAGAGAAACAGGACAAGTCAAAAGAGAGGGAGCGAGGGGCCAGCAAAGGGCAATGCAAGGGCAGTTGGTGTGAGAGTCGCAGGGTGGTGGTGCGGCGCGTGCGGCCAACGAGTGGGTACGAGGGCGTGGGCAGGTAGGCAAACCGACCGACGAAAGAGCCAGGGAAGGCCAACAGGCAACAGGCAAGGAAGGATACGACGAGGCGGCGTCGGGGTAATGGCATGGGGGACGAGCCGGAATGCGGCGGGCGGGAGACAAGACGCAGACCCGTCAGCATGGGGTTCCAACACTTGATTGTGACAAAAGGGGGCAAGAGGGGGACAAGGCAGCACTGCGCCCTAGAGCGATCTGCACAGCCCATTGTTCATTTTTAGCCTTCATGGCCAGCACCAGAGCAGCACAAAGTGTGTACGCTCGCACGAGCCCTGTGCACAACCAGCACGCGAGGACAGGGGTCCATCTCGTGCTCGCATGCTCGTCCAAAAGGGCAGTGGTGGCAGTGTGCGGCACACCGCAGGCGGACACTTACGGGCGTCCTGCTCTACGCACACTTGCCGTATGGAGGGGACGGCGGCGTCCAAAGGCAAGCAAGAGGACAGTCGGACCAGCAGGGGCGTTTGTGGTCGTGTGCGTCGTCTGAGCAAGGCCGGGGTTGTGGCTGCAGATTTCCAGGACGAGGATGCTCTACGCCGGTGTTGCTGTCGGGTGGCGGTGGCAAAGGGGTATGCGTGGGGTGCGTATTGTCGTCTGTCGTGCTAACAGGGAGCAAGAGGAAAGCAAGAGCAGGAGTGCAGGCTTACAGGAATGGCGTTGTGGAGGCGTTCGTGTCCGTGGCGACCGACGGTGCTCGTAGAATGTGTGGCGTGTGGGTTGTGGCCGTGGTGGCCAGGTGGCGCGTCGGGCCGGATAGGGTTGGGGTGGGGTGGGGAAGGGACGAGTTGGGGTGGCTTGTGGGGTCGCCGCGTCGCCTATTGTCCACTCCTTGTTGTCAGTCAGCTCGGAGGAAAGTCGAGTGGTCGACGAGGCGAGGTGCACGATGGTGTTGGTGTCGGTGGTCTGTGCGTTTAGACGTGAGACACCACAAGGGGTAGAAGGGGGGATCCTGCAGGTGGGTAAAGGTCCACTTGCTTGGCAACCGCCCATGGGCCAGGCTGCAGGCTGCAGATGGCGACTGGGGACACTGTGGTGACTTGCGCGACATGGCGCACCTCCATGCGCGCATGCCTGCATCACCCGACAACCCAACCCCTCGTGACGCTCGGATCCACAGAACAACAGTAACTCGTACGCACCAGGACCTAGCGGCTGGCAACCACTAGCCACAGGGGAGAGCCGGCGACGGATCTGCAGAAAGTCGGTCAAAGGACGCTCGTAACCACACGACCAACGGGGTTAGGCAAGGTGAAGTCGGAGCGTGAAGCTGGTAGCTGGCAGGGGGGGGGGCGTAACGAGGCGACCTCCAGGAGATCCGCGAGCGTAGGGGAACAAGACGCTCCGACCAGGGCGCCTACAATGCTCGAGCTGCGTTCGAGAGCTGGTGAGGTAAAGCGCGGATGGGCTCGGGAAATGTCGGTGCAGACTCGCTCGGGCGGCGCTGGGCGTCTGGCTGGGGCGCTCGAAGGGCCGCTCGGTGGCAGAGGCCGAGGGCAGGGCCAAGATTCAGACGGGGGCCGTTCGGACGGGGGCGCGTACAGTACGCTGTTGAGCTGTTGTCAGGAGAGCCGTGGCGCCTTGGAGGACGAGGCGCGGGGTGGCGTCGGGCGCAGCCGAGGGATGAGGGATCGCGTACAGTAGAGGGGACCGCGTGCCGGGTGGGGACAATGGTACAATGGAGCTCGGACCAGATGACAGCAGGCAGCTGCAGGCAGAGGGCCAGATCACGCGCAAGGCTAGGCTGCTAGGCAGGCCAATACCGAGTACCGAGCACAAGAGGGCGTGGGCGCACGAGGCGTAGGGGCGTAGGGGCGCGCACGGATCGCTATTGGTGTCCCCCCACCAACGTCAATGTCCGCAGATGCGCGCTGGCCGCTGGCCGCTGGGTCGGAACGAACGAGGGTAGGCGCACGCTTGGCAGGGCTGGCGAGTGCAGAGTGGGGTGCGGTGGGGTCGGCAAAGACGTACCAGACGACAATGTCGGGGAAGAGAGGAGGGTGAGGATGCAAGGTGAGGTTGGTTGGTGGCGTCGCGGCGTCGCGTGCGTTCCTGCCTGAATGCGCATACTGTATGCGCGGGTGGATGGGCGATGACATGGCCACCATCCAGGCACCAGATCACCGCTAGCTACCACTACGTCGGAACTGCCACTTCTGCATGCTGCATCGAACATGCACACAATGCAGAAGGTTGTTTATCATGCATCGGGAGTACTCTGCTGGTCTGGGTGGCATTGGGCAACTCGGGGGTCAGGAGCGCCACTGCGCCACAGGGAGGACGATGCAGCAGCGGAGAGGGACACCAGGACCATACCGGACAGTACCACCAGTAGCACAAGCACCTCCTGTACCGCCAGTGCCGCCAGGACCACCCCCTTGGGCCAGTGCAACAACCAACAGCCCATGTGCCAACTCCAGTGCCCAAGGAGCACACAAATTGGCGAGACCCTGCTGACCTCCTTACCAGTGGGCTTCGAGTCGGCGGAGGCTGGAGGGTGGGTTGTGTTCGGGGGGTACCTTGCGCCAGGCCCTTTGCGACCTCGTAGCGTGGACCAGGTCGCAGGAGCCATGACATGCTGCAATGTCGGTGTTTGATGTTCTTCTTCATTTGTGTATCCATGTGAGGCTGGGGTACGTACTGACGAGGACGTGGTACTGATGCTGTTGAAACTGACGACTGGTGGGCGGTTTGGACTCGCTGCTGCGGGCTGAGCTCGTTTCTGAGGTCCTTTGGGGTGTACTGACGATGAGGAGACTTGCGCTGAGGCGGAGACTACAGTGAGGTAGACTTACGCTGAGGTAGAGACTTGCATTGTGGTAGAGACTTACACTAACACCTTGCTCGAGTGAGCGGTCAGTGCCTATTCTTGCTCGTGTTCGAGAGCCTGCTCTTCCGATTCTCGGGCTATGTGAACAACATGAGTAGGTGAGGTAGAAACTCACATGAACGACCTGCGAGCCCCCGTCTGCCGTCGGGCCGTCTGCTGCTCCAAGATCAACATGGCTTCGCTCACTCCAAAGAAACCACGAACCCTTAACACAAGTCTGCGAAGACTGCACGACCCACTGCAGGAAACGAATAATTTGCATGCTAAAGAGAGTACGTATTAAGACGTGCCGCGCACAAGCCGCGGGCACGTAAAAAAGCTTGAACAAACGTCATCTGCGCTCGGGGGAGAGGGGCAGTGGAGGGGGCAGGGAGGGAAGGGGGCGAACGTGTCTCGCGCTTAGAAGGCGGCAACGGCGGCACCGATGACGGCGACGACGACGGCACCGAACGAGGCCGAGTTGGTGTAAGCGGTGTTGTTGCCGGTGCCCGAGGGGGCAGCAGAGCCCGAAGCGGTGCCCGAGGTGGTCGCGGGGGCCGAGGTCGCGCTGGTCGCGGCGCCCGTGCCAGACGCGGTGGCCGAAGAGACGGCCGAGCCAGCGGCTTCGGTGCCGGAAGAAACGGCCGAGCCAGCGGCGTCGGTGCCAGAGGCAGCAGCCGAGCCGGCAGAGCCAGTGGCACCGCCAGCACCGCCTGTGGCACCCGTGTCGTCGGTCGAGCTGGCGGGGGCGCCGCCGGTCGGCGAGCCCGTAACCGAGGGGGCCTCAGTGCTGCCGGATTGGTCGGCGGTGAGGGCCGAGTTGGGGTTGCCGGTCATGCAGTCCGTGTTGCCGGTGGCGACGTTGAACGATCCCGAGCTCGCCATGGCACCAGTGTTGTCACGGATCGAGTAGGCAATGTTGGTGCCCGCGCCAATGTTGGCGATCCAGGTGACCGATGTCTCCGAGGTGGGACCAACGACGTTCTGGAGTACAGGGTTGGTCGCGGATCCACCCTGGATGATGGTGCTGCGGGTTAGGTGTGTTCTGGCGGAAGGGGCAGGCAGGGGCCGTGGTGGATAACGATGGGACAGTGTGGTTTGGAGGGTTGGCTGCGACGGGACGGGTGTCCAAGACAACGGGGACGGTACAGAGACTCATCCTCCAAACCGTTCCCCAGCATCCAGCAAAACTGGACGAGTCTGGGGGGTTGATACTGTGTTTTCAAGCTCGGCAAAGAGCGAGAAAGCAAGGGAGGAAGGAAGGAAGGAAGGCTTGCTGCCCAGCTCTCGGCGGCTCCCATCTCCTGGATGCACATGCACCACCACAAACCACAATGGACACATCCACGACCGCAAATGACACTTACACCCAGTAAGGGGGAGTACCGCCGCCCCAGGTGAGCATGGTAGGCACTGGCTACGTCAGTTCGGCGGAACCGGCGAATCACGGCAATAGGTGTGACGTACGGCACTGGGACGCAAACTGTTGGGCCAAAGTTGGTGATAGCACAGTGTGGTGGGCATTGGCGAGACCGGCGAGCACAGCAGAGTGTGGATGTGACGGGGGCGATACGGAGGGAGATAGTGTGAGTGGCGAGAGTTGTGTGTGAGCATGTCACAGCGAGCATATCGATGTCAGCTCTTGTTCGCTGCGAGCGGGAGGAAAGGGGAGAGGCAAGGATAGCGGGAGCGGGAGGGGAGAGCGCTACGTACCACCGTGTTGATGTTGAGCGACTGCTGGGCAGTGGCGCCAGCGGCGAGGGCGGCAACGACGGCGAGGCTCTTGAGCATGGTGGTGAAGGTGGATGGGGGTGGTAAACCTGGGAGAAGAACAAGAAAAACCGGGTGGGAGATGGAGAGAAAGAAAGAAACGACGGGGGCGGTGCAGATGAGCTATTTCAAAGGGCGAGGGGAAGGTTGGGGGGAAGGGAGCTAGCATCATGGCTACAGTACGCTCGACGCCTAGGCAACGGCCCATCCCATCCCATCCTAATGCCAATCCTGGGGGCGGCCGAGCAAGGGGACCAAGGCTACAAAGGGCACGAAGTACTTCGGCGACCTAGGCTGCAGTGCAGGCTGCGGGCAGCGAACTGCGGGTCGTTCTGGCGAGCAAGCTAGGGGCCTTCTTGCGACAGGACCAGCACCCCAGCACTTGGCCTGGGGGGGCACAGTTGCATGAGCGCGCAGGCACGAGACGAAACGAACAACCAAGGCTAAGCCCACGGTCAGGCAGGCATCGAGGCTCGGCCCGACCGCCGCCGTGCTCACATGGTGCATCAAGCGAGCGAGCCTGTACTGTGGATGCTAGCCGTCACCAGCCGCCGGGAGGGCCGTGGGGGGGGCAAGGTGTCAGATGGACAAAGCCAGGGTTTTCCCAAGAAATGATGATGGTCCCTCTGGTCTGCCTAGCTCTAGCTGGGATGATGTACCGTAGCTCGTAACCTTGCGCAATGTGTACCTGCTGCGCACCTTGAACCCATGCCATGCCAATCTTGCCTTTGCAATGACGCTTGTTGGGCCGGTCCTGCGGCTTTGGCCGGATTGGACCGAACAAGGAAGAGTAGCAGTACTGTAGCAGTGGACAATGTGGGAATTACGTTGCTCGTCTCGACGGTTTACCCTGGCAAGGATAGGATCCTATTCATCCCACAAGGCTGCAAGCCCCTGGCCACTACCGCAAACTGCATCCGTGCCTCGCGTCACTTTGCCTGTCGCCACCACACACCCACACACCGAGCGTCGCATTCTTTACTGGGACCTGAGCCAGCAGAGCCTGAGGAGAGTCCCTTGTGTATTAAATCTCTTGTTCCAGCACTTTCCCAATCGGTCGACATGTCTCGTCCCTCTGACCGGCCCATATCCATGTTACAACCTTGAAACCCTTCATCGGCCCACGCGTCCTTTTTCCACCATGGGTTGAGAGAAATGTACTTTAAAGGCTGGGATGCGAAAGAGGTCATTGTCATTGTCACCAAGTGTTACTCTGCAGCATACCAATCCTTTGGTGTTCGCATCGATACCACGCTCGCCATTGTTCGCAGCTGGGAGCGACCTGTCGAGCGGGGCAACCAGCAACCAGGTTGGACACATGATGGTGACGCACAGTTTGCCCGTTGTTGTCTTAATAACCCTGAGGGGCAGTTGGCCCCTTTCGGGTCCTCGGATCTGCCTTGGGCTCTGCTGCCCTGCATCCAAGACCGTGCACCCATGCGTCCCGCTAATCCACCCCACAAGACACTTCTCTCTCCTCTGCCTGCGGCCTGCATCCGTCCTGCCCGCTGGCTGCACGCCCTGGTGCCACACCTTGTGCTGCCCGCCGATACCCACGTTCACACCCGGCGTCCTCGATGGACACCCCCCCCCCCCAACTGTGCAACACTGCGGCTGTGCAACTGCAACTGCTTGGCCGAAACACATGCTCACTGCTCCAAGCTGCGCATGCACAGCGCGCAGCACCCAGCTATGGGATCTACAAGCACTCCTGTTCTAACAAGGTGTCAGGCTGCAACCCCATGCCGATCATGTCCTGGGTTACCTCGTCCCCGATCGGCAGTGCATCAAGTCGATTCGTCGTCGTGCTCTTTGCTCATCCCGTTGCCTACGCCTTGCCGGCAGCCAGGAGGGTTCTGCAAGTCATCCGGCCCCGGGCCGCCGGCCGCGCAAGACATACCTAGCGCCGAGAAGAGGCCAACCACCCACGTCACGCCGGCATTCAAAAGGTACGAGAGTGACGTCGTACGGCATGTCATCATGACACTGCGCCCTGAGACAAGACTCGACCAATAATGACATGGTAGTCATTACTGTCGACGGTATTACCTGACCTGTTCAATGTGTCCTGGTGCCTTGCCCTTGTATACTCGTACGCTCATGCCCATTTATGATGGCTGGGATCCAATCACGCACTCGTATCGGGTTGCCGAGTCGGTTGCATTGGGTTGGTACCATGTGAGATGCTGAGGTGCAAGTGTGGCTGACTGCATGCTCTGTGACTTGTGCATGATGGCTGAGGACCATGCCGCCCATGCCCATGCGACCGTTTTCTACTCTCCCTGTATCTCGTCGCTGTTCCCTAGAGCTGTCATGTGTGGACAGACGCCGACCAACCAACGACGGGGTTCAGTACTGTGCCTCTCCGTCGCCCATCGTCGATCATGACGCATGACATACTCCTGTCCACAAACTCCACTCTGGACTGTGCACTTTGCACCGCCTCTAGGATCAACGCCCATCTAAGCTTTGCGTTCGAGTGCCTTGGAGGCCGCGTGGTAATTCTCCCATTCGTCCATTCTCCGCCCTCGCAGTGGAGTCGAGCTTGGCAAAGGGGTGCGCTCGCGTGCGCACACCGTTGATACCTAGCCGCTCTCGTAGCCGCTTTAGCCGTCCACATGACAATGCCGCAATGTTTAATGAGCCATTGCCGCAATGCCGCTCGCCGCCCTCCACCCCCACCCATCTCGGGCCGCTTTTGGGGCCGTGGAGCTCCCCAATGCCCAACGGCATGGCAGGTGCGCACACCACTTTCCCCTTGACAAGACTGCTGATCATCTTGTCTTCCCGGGGGACCTATGCAAGACCTCCTTGGCACTTGTCCCGCCCGAGGTTTCCGAGGTTTCTGAACCCCACCCCCAAGCGCGGCACATCTGGCACGACCGATGGATAGTCCAAACCCAGAAAAACCATGCAGCAAAACTCAACCCAAATGGGGAATGGGTGCCGTCGATCCCGTTGGCCGAGGGCACAGGGCTACTCTGGGATATGGACAACTGTAAATGTGCCAAGCTCGAGCGTGACGGCAACGTAAGGGGTTGGGATATTCGGTGCAAAATGGCAATGTTCGGCTCCATCCGCGCTGCTGGCGATAGACGTACTCGGTGTCCATTTCATCGAGGGACGGCATCTAGCGGTATCGCAAACGACGGCATAATGTCGAGAGAGGCTCGCTATCGTCGGTGGGTTCAAACTGCCGTAGAGGTGAAACGTGGGCAGTTGGGTGGCACACTGGGCCCCACGGGTGCACACCTATGAGTTCGCTGCCATCTGTCACACACCCCATGACCTCTTTGAGACGTGGGTCGGTCCGAGCAGCCGGACATGACTAGGTTAGAGGTACAGCCGACAGTGGCACAGCCAGTCTGTACCGTGGGCGTACGGGAATGTCGCCCATCAGTGTGTTCCGGACTTTACACAGAGCCCATCAGAGCCATCAGAACAAGGCGGTCTGCAGTCCGCAAGCTGCAAGTCTGTTTGCGTCCCATGGGACTTCATGAGTGTAGCTTGCAGCTTGTACCACTGCATACACGCAGAACCAGCATAAAGGCTGGTACACTCTCCAACTGCTGCCACCCAGCTGGCCAGCTGCCCATCTAGCCATCTGGCCGCGCTGGCCGCCTGCCAGCTGGGAGAACTCGGGGCGGGCAAAATACTCCCGCAAATGACGTGTAGACACGCCCATCCGAATCAGCACCCGAACCCGGCCAGACTCGGAGCCGTGCCCCGGGGCCACCGGGGGCTTTTCTTTCGCGCAACCGAGGCAATAATCGCCCACTATCGACAGCAGCTGGGGAGGAGAGTCTACAGCGGAAGCCTAGCGGAAGTGAGTGGAGACGGGGTGAGCGGGGCGAGCGGGCGAGCGCGGGGTGGGGTGGGGCGAGCGGAGCGAGCGGGGTGGGGCGGGGGTGGGGTGGGATATGGGGAGTGGGGGAAGTGGTCGTGTTGGGGAGGGGGGAGTGGTGTTGGGGAGGGAGGCAGTCGGCGGCAGGAGTCGGCGGCGCCGGCAGCGACTCCACGGGTCGACCTCCCCGAGACGCGGAAGCCGCGGGCAGCAGCGTACCGCTCACATGGAGGAGTAGACAGTAAAGTGACTTCGCTAATCCGCAGGTAAAGAAACATGTTGTACGTGTCCCGCCTTGGTGCCGCTCACCCCAGTGCTGCAGCGTCTATCCCCGGGTCGAGGCAGGGATGCTTCAAGTGGGTCTACCTGGAAGTGGGGTGGTGCTGACGAGCAGGTGTGGTAACCGTGAGTTTGGGCTTGGGCCGACGGGGTGGGGGGGGGGGGGTTGATGCCGTTTTGGAGGTCGATGGGGACGTGCGACGTCTGACATACCCGTCGACTTTGCCGCTCCTCTTCCCGCAGGCGCCGCTCAGATGGCTCGGTTCTCTCCCCGCTCTGGCTCTGCTCGCCGCTCAGGCGTCTCGCTGGCTCGCTCCGCTCGCCGCTCGCTGACACTTAGTGGGCCACATTGCCGAAAACTGCCAGTCGCCCGCGCGCCTGTGCTACAACTGCCGCGAGGCGGGGCACGAGTCGACTGCCTGCCCGCACCCGCGGAGCACGGACGGCAAGCAGTGCTACGCGTGCGGCGGCGTGGGCCACATCAAGGCCGACTGTCCGTCACTGCGTGCCTCGCTGGGTCTCGGTGGTGGTGGTGGGGGCGGTTTCGGGGGTGCCGGTGGGCCTGGCGCGCACGCGCACGGAGCCCATGCGCACGGGCCCGGCGCTGGCGGGTTTGGCGCGCCGGGCACCGGGTTTGGACCGGGGGTGCAAAAGTGTTACTCGTGCGGACGGCCGGGTCACATTGCGCGCATGTGCCCCGCGAGCCGCAGGGGCGGGTTTGGGTTTGGCGCACCCCGGCCCCGTGTTAGTGCCGATGGGAGCCCGGTCAAGTGCTAGTGAGTGCGCGGAGCGGCAGGCCAAGGCGTGCAGGGGGCAGGGTGGCGGAGACTCGAATGCAGCAGAGACGATTCGGCGCCTCTCCCCTTCACCGCCTCAACGGAACCTCGCAAGCACCCGCTAACACCAGCCGCTGCAACGGCGAAAACCACCTCGCGCGCGACTGCCTCGCGCCCCGCGACGACTCGGCCAAGAAGTGCTACAAGTGCCAGGAGACCGGGCACATTGCGCGGTGAGTGCAGACATTCTGGTATCGGGCGACAGCTGGCATGGTGTCGAGCAGCGACGGAGCGCGGATTGCGTCTTGTTCTGCGTCTTGCGCAGGGCAGAGGAAGCGACGAACTGCAACTGGCCTGCGGTAGCAGGCATGAGTCACCAATGGTGCGGCAGGACAAGGGCCAACCGCGTCCCTCTGCCCCGTCGGGTTCCAAGCTGGCTCTGTCAGCCGCGCACGGCTCGCGTCCTGTCTTGGCGGCCTGGCACGCGGCATGTGACGCTCGCAATGTCAGCTGTCGCATGCGAGCACGACGCATCGCAGCACTCTGCTGTGCCACAGACATGACTGGGACCTCTGCCGAGAACCACCGCTGACAGCAGCGACTGCCGGACCAACGCCGACCTGCCCGCGGCCGAGTAATAGCCATGCGATGAATTTGGGTTTCTTGCTCGTGTTAGGTCGTGTGCGTCAGGATATTGACTTGTTGTCTGCAGTCAAGGCAGCGAGGTGGTAGAGCCACGGTGCCCTGCGTCTTGCACCACAAGAGTGCGGGTATCGTGTCAGGATGGGCAGCGTACTGGTTGATACATGTGGACTGGGCCCGAGGCAGCGCCAGAAGGCCACTACTGAAGAGCTCTGAACGCCTGGCATGCCAGAATGGCTCAGCGACGTTGTATAAAGATTCCAAGGCTGCGGCGTCGACAGACGGCTGTCAGGCCTGACTGTGTGCGGCGTGCAGGCAGTGTGTCTGAGTATACCACGAGTAACTAATGCTGGCGTACAGTCTCACGCTCCCCGTCTTGAACTGTATATGCGATACATTCAGGCCATCTACCAGTCTGTCTCTGGCCATCTACCCGTCTCCCATCGTCTAGCAGTCTCTACCCCATCCCCAATCCTACACGCCCACACGCGCCCGCAACGCCTCGCCGAGGCGCGCATCCACCCCGCGCCCGATAAACACCATTTTCGGCTGCACGTCTCCTGCGGGACAAGCGCGAATCTCAAATAAGTCGGCCACGCCTTGGATCACCCGCGCCGTGTGCTGTCCATCATCTCCGTCAGCCACAGCACCATCACCCTCGGCGAGCTCGACGTAGCCCTTTGTCCTGAGGATTTCGGGCACATCCTCGCTTTCCCACCCGGCCACGCGCGCGTTCCAGAGCAGGTCCTCGAGGAAGGCGGTGAGGTTGTCCAGCTGCGGCGGGGAGAGGGGCGGGAGGCGGACGGTGGTGGTGGCGATGTCGGTGTGGGTGTGCGGTGTGTGGGATGTGCACTCTGCACACTCTTCGTTGCCATTGCCGTTTGGAGTGGCTTCGTTGGCGTTGCTAATGGGGCGCTCGTACGCGCGCAGGTCGAACAGCGCGCCGAGCGGGACCTGGCTTCGTGTCGTACGGTGCACGCGCAACGTCGGGTTGATGTGCGCCACCGCCGATGCCACGCTGTCGAGGTCGGAAGCGGGCACGAGGTCCACCTTGTTCAGGAGGATGACGTCGGCGCAGGCGACTTGGCGCTGCGCTTCGGAGGGGGCGTTGTCGGGGCCGTGCTCGGAGAGTTGCTGCGTGTTAGTCGTTCGGTTAATCGTGGACGGGTAGCAGGCTCGTGCTGGGATGGGCGGCATGTGGGGACGGAGCTCACGGCGAGTAATGGACCCGACAGGGCAAAGGGCAAGGTGTCACCATGATCGGAACTCGAAAGAGCCCATGGAGCGACTGTTGGGCTCTGCTCCTAACTCCCAAGTCCACTGGCAACGAGCAGGCCCCGGTGACAGCAAGGGTAGGACTCATTCGCCTGCAAACGGCGCATTCACAGATAGCCGACGTGTAGCCAGTCCTTCGCCCAACCCACGGCGTTCACGGCCTCTCGCAACTTGGCCTCGCTCGTCCCCACCCTCGCCTCTCAACCATACGCACCCACAACATACCTTTAGAATATTCCTTGAGTCAACGACACACACGACAGCATCGAGCACGAGATCGCCCATTTCCTCATTTGCCCAGAACGACTTTGCGATGGGTGCTGGGTCGGCCAGTCCCGTGAGCTCGACGACGACCCAGTCAATCTTGTCCCGCTGCGCAGCGACCATGTCCTCGATCGCCGCAATGCCCATGTCCTTGACGCTGCAGCACAGGCATCCGTTTGGGAGAGACAGGAGCTCGGTGCTTGGCGCGTCGGGGTCGGTCGGGTTCGAGAGCTGGAGCGCCTTGGTTTCAATGTCGGTCGTGTCGCCAAAGTCTGGTGTGAGCCATAGGTATTAAAAATCAAGGAGGGGATAGAAGTGAATGAGCAAAATAAGAGGTGACCTCGTCGGCGAACCCTCTGTTACTTGCCACCACTCTGGCCTCGATCGTGTGCCAAGCTTGCAGCTTGGGCTTGGATTAAGAATACGCACCATTCATGCAAACCGCGATTCGGTACCCGTGGTTTTCAGTCAAGATGTATCTCCCTGTCAGTACGGATACAGCTGCAACAGCCATCAGCTACCAACAGTCCACTCACTCGAGGAGCGTCGACTTGCCCGCGCCAAGGTAGCCAGTCAGCAATGTAATGGGCACCTTTGGGCGCTCAAACGGGTCCACCGTCTCGTTTTGGACGCCGTCGGCATCGGAGATGTCAAGGAGCCTTCTCGTCAGCTCCAATAGGCAGTTCAGACGTACTGAGGCACTTCGTCGTCGTCCATGGTTCTGCAGTGAATAAGTTGAGAGTTGACTTTAGAAAGCGCCGAGCAACAACGGACGGAACATCCAAAGTGGAGTGTGCGAGGTCACGTGACGGCTCAAAGTGGCCCTTCTACTGTAATCCCCTGTTCGGATCCATTTCAAGGGAAGGCTGGGGAAGAATTAGAAAACAGTCTGCCTGATTTGGAAAAATTGGAATCGCCCAAAAGGTGGTGGTTGTCGTGTCGTGTCGATGACGTTGATGGTCGGTGTACAGTATGGTGTGTGCGTGCCTGGACCGATGTTAGGCCCTGTCTCTGACACTTGGGACGCACCCATTCAGCCAGGCGCGGTGCACACGGCGGTGCCCCCTTGGCCCCTACCCCCAACGACACCGACGACACCACCCATCGCCCCCTCTCGTTCCTCTCTTTCTCCTCTACCTCTTCAATACATCTCCCTCTTCAACCTCCCCCTTTCTACTCTACTCTCTACACCACCCCCGACCCCCACTGCACAGTACCGGTGGCCATGGCCTACCCGTACCTCGCACGGACGACGTGAGTCTGTCCACGCCGCTAGCGCGGGTGACGTCAAGCGGGCTCCAGACGGCGTCCGCCATCGACCCCCGTCCCCTACACGTCTTCCCCCGGCGTTCCCCTACCCCTTGCCCGTCGTCTCTGCTGACATACAGTCTAAAGTACAAGTCGCCACACGCGACCGACCTCTCGTTTGCCAAGAATGAGACGTGAGTGACTCGCCTACCAGCCAGGGCAAGGTACCATGGCTCCATTCGCCGTCGGGGCTGTGTCGCCGAATCGCTTTGCCCCAGTGCTGACAGCAGAATCCGCGTGACTGGCCCCTCGCCCGAGGACGAGGACTGGCTCCTCGGCGAGACTCTGGACGGATCGCGCTCTGGCGGTTTCCCAAAGGTGGGTGTGCCAAGTCGGAGTGGGGTGACGGCCAGCGTGGCACGTGTGTACTAACCAACAGGACTTTATCGTCGTCGTCGACGATGACGACACCGAGGCAGCACAGGTTCCTGCTCCATCGGGCGAGACTGCAGCACCGCCCGCCGCCGCTCCGCCGGCACCGCCGCCCCTCGCACCCCAGAGCTCGCCACCACCTGCGCCGGAACTACCTCCCACATCGGAGCTGCCAACACAGCCGCCCACAGCCGAGGCAGCCGAGCCCGCCGCCATCGCCGAGTCTCCCACCGAGCCCGCAGCGCCGGTCGCGCCTGTTGCGCCTGCTGCTGCTGCTTCTCCGGTCTTGCCAACCAAGGTGGCAACTGCTATGCACAGGGCCGCGTCACCCACCAAGCAGCCATCACAACCGTCCTCTCCCACCAAGGAGACAGCGAAGCCACCATCGCCACCTCCTGCCGCCAAGGGCGGAGACGAGGCGCCGCCCCAGTCCATGAAGGCGCGCCTGGCCTTCTTCAACCAGCAGATGCAGGCGCAGGCCAAGAAGCCGCCGCCTCCGCCCAAGCCTAAACCGATGGGTGGCCTGACGTGGAGCCAGCGCCAGAAACTCCGGCAGGAGCAAGAGGCCAAGGAACGTGAGGAGGCCGCCTCGCATGGTGGCTCCGCCGAACCCCAAGCCGAGTCTGCAGCCGCCCGGTCCGTGTCCCCCGACGCCGCTGCGCCCGTCATGCGTTCCACGTCGCGCTCGCCAGGCCCCGAGGAAGAGCCACCACGCCCGGCTCCGTCGGCGGGCATGTCTGCCGCAGACGCCGCGTTCTCCGTCGCCAAGGGCGGGTCCCTGCGAGAACGCATGGCGGCGCTCCAGGGCGCCGGCGCGTTTGGCCGCGCAGATCCGCCCCCACCGCCGCCCAAACCGACTGGCAAGGTGTGGACGCGCGCCGCGCCCCCTCCCACCCAGGCGCCACTTGAGGGCGAACATGAAGGCGAGGGTGCTGCCCCGCCACCGCAGATCGCTCTCCCTCCCCGCGTCTCGCCTGTCCCTCACGATGGAGACGAGGCGGAAGAGACTACAGAAGGACAAGAACCGCAGGAGGGAGAGGAGCCGCAAGACCAGACCGAGGAAGACGAGGAGAAGGCACGCCGTGCCGCCATTGCCGCCCGCATGGCCAAGATTGGCGCACGCGGTCCCATGGGCGGCATGCCGGGCATGGGTATGCCTGGTATGATGCCGGTTCCGCCGCGCAAGCCGAGCCCCAAGCCGCATGCAGAGGAGTCCCCAGCTGCGGAGACCGAGGCTCCTGTCCATGGCGACGCTCAGCCAGAAACCTCTGAAGCCACCACCGAGGACAAGCCCGTCGCCCCGATCCCCATCGCACCTGAGGCTCCCTCACTTGCGGAGCCCGAGCATGCTGAACCAGATGTCACTCAGCCGGCTGCCCCCGCTGAGGCGACGTCTGCCGCCCCAACGTCCATCAAGATGCCGCCCATCGCGCGCCGCACTGCTGGACCACGCCGCCGTCCCTCGCCCAAGACTGCTACAAGCCCCGCGGCAGAGGCACCCCCCGCAACTAGCCCCACAGCGGAGGCGCCTACAGATTCCGCCGAGCCAACTGCAGCTGAAACTTCCGTCGCTACCGGTGCCGTAGCTGCTGCGGGAGCGGGAGTGGCCGCTGCTGCTGCGGGTGTCACCGTCGCTCTCAGGGCATCAGAGCCAGCTACAGGCTCTGAGGACGACTCCGGTGCCCGCCACGCCGACGACACGGCCGCAGCCCAGGAGCCGACACCCACGCAAGCGACTGGCCACGATGACACTCACGAGTTGCCGTCTGAGAGCAACACGCCGTGGCCGCACAACGACGCGCGCATGGAACGCGTCCTGCCTGACGGCACGATCGAACCCCCACCGCAGATCCCAGTCGCCGGTGAGGAGGAGCCACTCCCAAAGACTGAGGAGGAACTGGAACAGATCCGCTACGAGGAGAGTTTGGGTGCCGGTCCCCTTGGCGCTGAAGGCGCCCAGGCAGCTGGTATGGCCATGAAGCCTGTCAGTCATGAGAGGCGCGACTCGTATGAGAACCGCCTCGAACGCACTCTCCCTGACGGCACGATCGAGCCCCCGCCCCAGATCCCGACTTCGGGCGAGGAGGAGCCATACCGCAGGTCTGAAACGGAGCTCCGCGAGATCCATCGCCAGGAGACTGCGGGCGGTGGTCCTGGCGGCGCGGAAGGCGCAGCTGCCGCTGGCATTGCGCTCGCACCAGTCGGCGACAGACATCATGACACCGAGGGCGAGACGGAAGAACATACCCAGCACGACGTTGAGGAGTCTCTCGGACGCGGTCCTGCTGCCGCCGAGGGAGCCGCAGCCGCCGGTATTGCCATGGCCCCTGTCGAGGACGAGTCGGATCAGGACGACGAGGACGTCAAATCGGCACCTGCGCAACCTCACCCTTCCGCCCCAGTGGTGCACCCGCCCACGCCGCCTGAAGAGGCCGAGCCAGAGGCTGCACCTCCTCGACCGGTTGCACCCCCGCGCCAGGCGGGCTCGGCGTTCCCTGCGCGACCCCGCAACCTCCCTACGTCATCGTTTGACGACAGCGCCTCGCACCACTCGCACGACGAGGATTTACTATCCGATTTACGCGCCGAGGGCGCACACTTAATCTTTGACGACGGCGGCTGGGACCGGGAAGCGGCCCAGCCCCGTGGTTCCCGCGAAGCTGCCGCTGCTGCTGCACCCCCTCCGATTCCGCGTGCTCCCGGACTGCCACCGCCCCCTCCTCCGCCCCTCGCGTATGAGGACCGCCCGCACACGCCGAGCGATACGTCGTCGATCGAAGAGGATGACTTTGACGATGCTACGCCCGTTCCCGCACGGGTTGGCCAGATGCCGGATGCTCCTGCCCCGCCGCCTCCGCCGGCAACGCACGGTGCGGCAATCGGCGGTGGGGCTGCCGCCCTCGCCGCTGCTGGTGCCGCTGCCGCAGGCATGGCGGCCAAGTCGCATGGCCAGCCTCAGTCCCGCGCTCTGCCTCCCCCTCCTGTCCCGACGGGTCACCCGTCACCGCCGTCGCGCCAGGACACTGCCTCCAGCTTCCATGAGGCTGCCCCTCCCCCACCGCCCCGCCAGAACACGGGTGCCAGTGCTGCTGAGGTGACACCGAGCCCTCCCTCGAAGCAGGCCACAGGCCACACTGAGAACCTCCCTACCCCTTCACGTCAGGGAACAAGTACGAGCTCGCACGAGTCTGCCCAGCCCACAACGCCCAAGACCCCGCGCCAGGACTCGTATGAACGTCACCCGTCGGGCCCACGGACCCCCAATGTTCGGCCCCTGCCTCGCCCACCGGGTGCAATGTCGCCGTCTCTGCCACAGAGCGAGGAAGGCGAAAATGCCCCGGCCACGCCCTCGCGGAGCATGTCGAGCCCGACTACCGCGACAGGCCAGCTGCCGCCACCGGCGCGCAACATGTCGAGCCCGACGAACGCTCCGACGTCCCCACCCCTGCGCCAGGCATCAATCTCTCGCGTCCTGCCGCCAGTCCCACAGCCCCAGCAGCAGCAGCAGCCCCACGGGGATGACGAGGAAAAGGCGCACCGCTCCGGCATTGCTGAACGCATGGCCAAGCTTGGTGGGATCAAGTTTGGCCAGCCGCCGCCTCCGATGAGGAAACGTACGTCCCCCCAGCCGGACGCCCCGGCCGAGGCGGAAGAGGCCCACCAAGACGACCCAGCCGCAGCCGTACCAGAAGAGGCGGACGCAGACGCCCCGGCTCCCCCGCCCCGTGCTGCACCTGCCGCCCCGGCACCGGCACCAGCACCGGCACCGCCCGCCGATGATGAGGAGGAAACACCCGAACAGGAAGCGGCACGCCGGCGCGCAACGCTCGCTCGGCTGCGCGCGGGTGGTGCGCTGGGACGTGGCATGTTTGGCGCCGCGCCAGTCGACGAGCCCGAGGAGGTGCCCGCTGCCGAGGCAGAAGAAGAGCACGAGACTGGTGCTACTGGAGCCGCAGAACAGGAGCAAGACGACGATGACGCGCCCCCGCCGCCACCTCGCGGTCACCAGCCGCACGCGCCGCACGCTGAAGCTGCGGACGAAGAAGGTGCGCCGCCCCTTCCTCCGCCGCGCCAGAACACTGGCAATCGCCCGCCGATCCCAGTGACGCGCGCGCCACCGCCCCCGCCAGCCGAGGAGCCAGAAGACGAGAACGACGACGACGAGGCGCCCCCCCCGCCGCCCCCGCGTGGGCCGCCTTCTCGCCAGGGCACGCTTACGAGCCCCACGATTCCCCACCGTGCCCCGCCCCCGCCGCCTGACGAGGACGACGACAAGCCGCCCGCCCCACCGCAGCGGTCGCCGTCGATGGCAACGCGGCCGACGGCTCCGCCGCATGCACCTCCGCAGCGCTCACCGTCTATGGGCTCACGCCCTTCTGTACCACACGTCGAACCTGGAGGCAGCGTCGGCCGTGCCGCTGGTGCCGCAGGTATTGTTGGACTGGGACTTCACCAGGACGAGGATGCGCCGCCGCCGCTTCCTTCGAGCCGCCCGCGTGGCGCGCTTCCGACCCCGACGTCTCCACAGCGCCCCTCGCGCCCGCCACCGATGGCGTCACCCGAGGCCACTGAAATTCCATCATTCCCCGCGCGTCCTGCCCCGGCGCCGCCTCTGGGCGCGTCTCCGGAACTGTCTACATTTTCGACGTCACCCGACTCGACGCCGCGGACGTCTATGGACCCGCGTTCAGCCCACGGTGGTGGCCCGAACCGCCCCGCGTACAATGAGCTGCAGGCCGCGTCGGCATCGCACGGCTCTCTGCTCCTGCGCAGCGCCAAGGGCATCTTCGATCAGGGCAAGCGCGGGTACTATGGCGACGGGTCTCCTGCGGGCTTTGTCCGCATCGCGCTCGACCAGGCACACATGTCCGCGCAGGATCCGTGGGGCCAGGTCGTGTACGAGCAGGAAGGACTGAGCGTGCTCAAGCGCCTCGACGAGCCGCGCCCCGGCGACATTGCCGCCTTCCACGACGTCCGCCTCAAGGGCAAGCGCGGCCTTAGTGGGTACACGCAGCAGGTCGGCAGCGTCGAGGACCCGCTCGTGGGTATCATTTACGAGTTTGAGCCAAAGAACAAGCACAAGATTCGCCTCCTCCAGGTCGAGCGCGGGACCCCGACAGAGGTTAGCTATAGGCTCGACGACGTCAAGTCGGGTCGTGTGGTGGTGAGTATACCCAACACGCGTCAGCGTGTTGGCAACAGCGACAGTGTCGTCAGTGAGAGACCCTGCTGACAACTCAGATTTACCGCGTCGGCCTGTAGGAACCCAGGTGCCAGAAGAGATTGTATGCCGTCAATGAATGAAAGTTGAATTGTGCGAGGGCAGTGTTTGCATGCCATGTGGCTGTTCTGGTGAGGAGGGTTGAGGGTGCCAGCTGTTGGAGGGGAACGATGTGGATGTCGGGATGTTGACGTCGGGATATCGACGTGATGACCTGAGAGCCAGCAGCGGATGTGCACGAACACCAAAAACACGCTTCTAAGAGACTCACTCGAGCCGTGCTTCACGTGCGAACGAAAGTCCCCATTGAATCATTGAGAAACCCTCCGCAGTGCGTAATGAAGTCTGAGCTAGGCAGCGCCAAGTGGTGCCAAGTGATCGCGCACAAGCCACGCGCCATGCCCACTCGAGAATTCCAGAACCCACTCGTGGCGTCCACCGCCCCCATTTCAGCGTTGTCTCAGTGTGGGCTGCAGCATCGCCCATATTTTGGCGTGCTGTACCGACCGCACCCACAACGCAATCGACATGGACATGGACCAGCTAACAGCTAGCAGCTCCGACCAGACAGCAGTTGTACGATGCGTGCACCATGCTCGTTGCCAGGACGAGCATCAACAAACGGCTACCTGCCCATTTCAATGTCGACGCATGGCGCAGCCTGTACTCGTGCAATTTCCGCAAGCCTCGTGACGTCGTCCATTCTGCCACCTGTCGTACAGTAGGCCTCTGGCATGTACGCTGGTATGTGCAAAGTCTGGCCCATGTCGATCATGCGGATCAGGACGCGCACGTCGGTGGCGCCCAGCAAACACAACCTCGGCGCCGAAATCCGACCCCTCCCGAATCCCAGCCACGGCCCGAGTTCACCCGCCAGTGTACGGAGCAGACTTGAAGTCACGACATTTCGCGCGTCAGGTCGACTGATGTTGACTGCTGGTAGCTACAGCTGTGCAAGTGTGAGATCCAAGAGACACGTTCGTGACGGCAGTCTACTCTCGTACAGTAGCATGAGTAGCATGATGGAATGGATCTCACTGGCGGCACGTATGTTGGCGTACTGGTGTGGTGGTGGGCAGATTTGTGGGGATGTACGGGGTCATGTGACTGACGTCATTGTGGTGGCTTATCTTTATCGCCCCCAGGCTGCCCCCGCCCACGCCGACGCCCGACACCTGCCACCGCCGCCACCCGCCAGCCGGTTCGCCTGTTTGTCGCCTACACGTCGCTAGTTGCGCTCCCTCGTAAGGCTCGGGCAAACTCCATTCCTCCTTGCACGGCACGCAGACGCACGCACAGCTCACAGACTCGAGATTCGAGGATGGCGCGACTCGCTCAGAGTGACTCCATGCCCAGACCTGGGTACCTTGGTCCCAGCGCAGTGTTGCGTACGGGCGGCATCGGCATTTTGCTGCACACATTGCGGCATCGGCAGCCTTCGCACATGCCATCCATACCGTGGTAAATTGCTTCTCGTGTTCGGATCGCGTGGGAGACAGACACAGCTGGCATGCTGGGGGGTATATCTTGCGCCTGCATAGCTGGTGGACGCCATCACTTACAACTCACACCAGCACTGGACACCACTGGCCAACAGATACTGCCTGGCCTCACCCGCAACACAACCTCCAACTACCCCCCAACCGCCCCCTCCAACAGCTCCCCCCACCCACACCCCTCCCCACCTCCCCCTCCCCCCGCCCCACACCCCCACCCGCCACAATGTTCGGCCTCACCCTCCCGACCCTCCCGACCCTCCCGCTGCACCTCCCCACCTCGCTCCTGCGCCTCGCCGAGCCCTCGCAGCCATTAACCGCCTTCCACCCGGCCCACGCGTCGCTGTCATCCACGACACCGGGTCTCGAGCCCGACGACGACGACGACACGCTCGACGTGGTCCTGCAGTCGCGCGACGGGCTGTGTTTCCGCGTCTCGGCGTGCGAGCTCGTGCACGAGAGTCCGCTGTTCAAGCCCGCCGTTGACGCCGCGAGCGCGGGCAGCTCGCGCACGGTCAGCCCGTTGCCGAGCCCCATGTTGACGCCCGTGCGGTTGGGGTTTGAGCCGGCGCCGAGTGCGTCGCTCCCTGCCTCGCACACGGCCTCGCAAACGCACGCGGGCTCGTTCCCCTCGCCCTCGCCCTCGGCCCACCGCCCACCGTCGCTCTGCGGCGCCCTCCCGCCGTCGTCGGGGACGCTCTCCCCGGGCGGGTTGTTTACGCCCATCACGCCCTCGTTCCCGCTCACGCCCCACTCGCCCATGCCGATCCCGCCCTCGCCCAACCTTGCCGCCGCGCTCGAGTCGAGCTCGACTCTGACGCCCGTCGTGCCGCTGCCGATCGGGAGCCACGCGCTGCACTATGCTGTCGACACAATCTCGTACACGACGTGCGCGCACCACGACAAGCTGACGCCCTCGTTCCTGGACGACTGCATCGCCCTCGCGCGCGACTACCACTTCCCCTACGTGCTCTCGTACCTGCTCGAGGAGGAGGCGGAGGCGCTCCGCACCCGCCCGTGTGTGGGCTACACGCTCGAGGTACTCGCGACGCAGTCGTCCAACGACATGAGCGCGTTTCCGAGCGTCAAATTCGCCATGGACAATTGCGATACCGCCGTGCATCGCTGGTTTGACACACACCACGGCCAGCATGTCACAGAGGTCGACGCGTGGTCGCGCCATACTTTGCAAGTGCGCAACCCGCGCGCTCTCGAGCAGCTCGAGCTCTTCCTCGAACTCCGCAACGAGAGCCTCCACAAGGTCCCCGCCGCCATCGAACACGTAGAGGTC
The DNA here is from genome assembly GCA_025502685.1 of Pascua sp. PH4015B. Taxonomy (NCBI): domain Eukaryota; kingdom Fungi; phylum Basidiomycota; class Tremellomycetes; order Trichosporonales; family Trichosporonaceae; genus Pascua; species Pascua sp. PH4015B. The sequence goes on from JAMFRD010000033.1 coordinate 158,819, forward strand.
GAGCGAGAAGGAGCAGACGACGACGTGCCCGTGCCACAGGACATGGGCCAGGTCCCAGAACTCGTCTACGACGACGCGTCCGACTCGTTCGAGTACTTTAACCGCCCCCACGGAAGCCACTGGTAACCCCAAGTGCCGGCCCCCTCGGGCACGGTGTCTTGCGGCAACAGTACTCGCCCTACACTCTAGCTCGCCTCACCAGTTCCGGCGGGTTTGACGCGTCAAACCTCGGCACTCGCATCGCTACACTCCCCAGTCGATACCCCACCCCGCGCAGAGGAACATACCCTACTCCCCGGCACGGGTGCCGGCGTCTCCCGTCTCGTCAATCATCGCCATCAATCATCGGACACTACAAATCGCGGCACCACCGCCCCTCGCGCTCACATAAAAGCGCACCTGTTCACGCCAACCAATGTATAATGCTGTAGACCAAGATGGCATGCATAGCACGCTCGAAGAGTATGGACGCTGCGGCAGTGTTTGTTGGACGTGGTCTATTACTTGGAGCCCAACGGCGTGTCTGTTGCACCTGCGCTGTCAGAGGATCGAGTACCTCAAGAGCAACAACCGGCTCATTTACCATACGCCAGAAGCCAGTAGCGCTGCCTCGCCGGCACTGACGCGTGGCGTAGCGTAGCGTTGCATGAGGGCAATCAAGCGCAGTCTCGCCCCAAGCCAAGTGTAGATAGTGTCATGGATATACTCTACCCCCACCAAGGAATAAGGCACCGATTGTTGACACGACCTGGTCCTCCCCGTCGGTCAGCTTGCCGTCGGTACTCGGTCAGCTGCGTAGCTAAGTGCGCACCCCTTCTCTTGTCCCAGTTCCTTCTCACTCTACTCGCAGTTCTATTCCCTCGTCCTATTCTCTCCTCTTTACTCTCCACCTCTCCACTCTCCGCACCCCCAACACTGTGACGTCGGCCCACCCCGTCTTGACCCACCACGCTCGCGTGCCTCGGCCAACCCTCAACCCGCAGCTCTCAGCTCTCAGCTCTCAACGCCCCTCCCTGCCGGAAGAGACTACACGCAGCCCCTCTCACCTTTGAACAGCCTATGCCCCGCCTCGTACCCTGGCTCTTCCTCGTCCTCCCCGTCGTCCTCCTCTTCTACTCCCCCACCATGTCGTCGCCGCTCCGTATCGGCCTCGTCCTCGGCTCCACCCGGTGTCCCTCCAACACGGCCGGCGTCGGCGCGCACATCCAATCCCTCATCGCCGCCTCGCACCCCACTGTCATTGTCGACGTGATCCACCTCGCCGACAGTACCTCTGCGGGGCACCCGCTGCCGTTCCTGCTCTCTGGCCCGCTCCCGGCGTCACACACGCTCTCGTGCGTGCCGGACGCGTATCCCGACCCCTGTGTGCGCAAGTGGAGCGCCACGGTAAAGTCCTGGGACGCAGCGCTGTTCGTCACGCCACAGTACAATATGGGGCTTCCGGCCGTGCTCAAGAATGCGCTCGACCAGCTGTTCCCCGAGTGGAAGGGCTTGCCGGCCGCGCTCGTCACGCTCGGCGGGCGCGGGGGAATGGCTCTCCAGGAACACGGGCGCGGGCCGTTTGTCGGCGTCGGCATGGAGATGGTCGATGGCGAGGGGGAGAGGGTGTTGATCACGGTGCCGGGCGAGTTTATCAGGGGTGATCAGAGGGTGCAGGGTGGAGAGGGGTGGTTGGTGGAGTATGATGGGAGGATTGGGGCCGTGGTGGGCAGGCTTGTGGAGCGGGCCGAGGCGAGGAGGGGCGACAAGGAGAGGGAGAGGGAGCAAGCAGAGAGGGAGGGGAAAGGGGACGACAAGGCATAGCGCCGAGAGGAATAGGACGCCGTTCAGAGGACCGACGAGGGACACTCCCGGCGACGGGACCGGGCGTCACTTGCGGTCAACTGCGGGCCTCGCACGTGAACTCGCATTGCCTGCTTGGCGGCTGCTCGGACCGCTGCCGCCGTCACTGCGGGCGACGAGGATTGGATAATACTGCCCATGGCGACAAGACTCTCCCGGAACGATGGAGGTACACTCACGCGCAAACGGATCGCAAGGACAGTGGCATGTATATTGTGACAGTCGATGGTATCTATGACAGGGTACTTCGTCGAGCCAGTCGGAGGCGCGAGCGGAGCGACAGGGGTTTGGCCCGCGTCTCGGAACTCGGCGCAGCGCGGAGAGGTGATGACGAGACTGGTGGAGTGGGCAGGACAGGTAATAGAGGTAGGGGGGGAGGGGGAGCTCGAACAGTGTGGTCGATATGTTCTGCAGTATCACCATGTTGCCCAGGTCCAACCCCGAGTGCCGAAGCTGCAAGGGGCAGGTCCGCAGCTTCAACACCGAGTTTGGGAGCCTCGACACCGCCTGCATGACCCACGGCCTTGAGCGCGTCACCCACGGCGACACGATGGGGGGTACGCAACAGGGCGTCCACGCGTTCGGCGATCGGCACGGCCGACTGGACGCGCCGCCGCTTGGCCGGTGGCTCGTATACGAACGCAGCCGAGAGTTTGCGCAGCTTTGGCGAGGGCGTGGTCGGCATGGCAGTATTGGCGCTCATACGACGTTTGGCAGGTGTGGGCGTTGATGGGGACAGCGGTAATGGCCCAGGTCGCCGTGGTGGCGTCTTTGGCGTAAACCGAAGGGGAGTAGGAGGCGTGACATTGGTACTGGCGTGAGGTTGCGTCCGCCGCGGCGTCCCGGGCGACAAGTTCAGGACGCAAGGAGCCGAAGCTTGGCGCCCGGGGCTGGTACGAGCGCGGCACTTTGGCGAGGGGGTAAGTGACAAGTTGGAAAGGTCGACAACTTCGGCCTCGATCATTGCGCTCTTGGATCGCCACAGCGCCTTGATCGAGTCCTCGGGCGACGAGTGTGGTTGAGCTCCCTGCGACTTGGCGTAGCCGAGGGCGCGGTGGGCTTCATCCTTCAGCCCTTGTGCATCGAGGGCTGAGGTCAGTCAGCTGTAGGATAGGAGGGGACTTGCCCTCAGTCCATGGACGTTCTTTGCGCTCATAGATCTTCATCAGACGTGGCCAGCGCAGTTCGTAGAGCTGATTATGAGCTAACGCCATCGGTGCTCCCCAGCTCACATTACATAATGGCAGCTTCTGGAAGCCGGCCCCCATGACCTCGGCACAGAGTGGTTGTTCGAGCAGGACAGACGGCGGCGTCATCCCACGGGGCATGGTGTACCTCCACGATAAGCCGATGAGGCGCTGTGAAGCGTTAATGAGGCGGTCCCCCATGTCCATTACCTACCCTCTTCCACGCGTCATTCTTGTCGAATGGCTTGTTTCCCCACCGCTGATGTCGCAGATTCTCATTGTACAGCTCCAACTGGTCCCTCGACATGCCGTACGAGACACGGAAGAGGATCTCAAAGTGTGGCGCTTCTCTTCTCGAGGACACGGCAGCGCGATTCGTGAGGACGCCCACGTAAAAGGTGGTAAAGACAGAAGTGTCCACTGAGCAAGTGAGCTTTGCTTTCGTTCGAGAAGAAGCTCACCTCTCAGTTCTCGAGCGCGGTCTAGATCCCAGCCAGCACCCAGAATGGCAAGGTCAATGCAGTCGCCCAGGTTCTCAATGTAGTCCTTCTGCCAAGGTTAACTAGGCCTTCATGACAAACGTCACCTTGAGCTTGACCCATTGACGCTTCGCGTCATTGTAAAGGGAGTCTGATGACTTTAGAACCAGGCCCTCTGTCATCGTTAGCAGTTGAGAGCATTGCTAGCCCACCTTCCCTATTCTCAGATGACCGCTCAAAGGCACGCCGAAGAGTCTGCGATTAATTATCATCTTGGAAACCTTGTCCTTACTTCTTCTGCCTGAAGTTTCCCATTATACAGTGGTATTTCGGTTCGGGTCACCAAGAAGGACTGCGTGGTTCATCAGTTGCTGTCGCAGCCGTATACTCACAAAGCCCTGTATTGGTACAATAACTTCCTCGAGAACATGGCGCCGATACGAGTATGGCTGTTCAAGAAAACTCTCACCGTCCAGGTGAAGTATATCAAACAAGGCGAGGCAAAGATGCCTACTGCGAGAGCTGTGAGGCATATGTCTGTCGGGGTGAGCTGCTGCCCAATGCGTAAAGCACAACTACCTACATTCCCGGGCCCGCAGTTACACCCGCACTCTGAAGCCACCAAAACTCCTCGATACCAGGACCGCGACCTCCCTCTCGCTCTCCTTCATTAAACGGAATGACCTCAGCTTCGAGGATCACGCTCGAGTCCATGCGCCGTCGAGGAGTAGTTGAGCAGAGTCTGTTGGCAAGAGCAGGGTGTCGTGGAAGATGATCGGGGATGGTGAGCCCAAGAGCTGCCAGGATAATGCTAAGACATGAGCTTCGACTGGTGTACCACGCTTACGAATGAGTGTTGATGCGGTCATCGGTGCTTTGTCGTTTGGATTTGCTGAACATAGTGAATGTCGGAGAGCCATCGCCTTCCAGGGCGACATGGATTTGCATTCTGGAGAGCTGTCAGATGAGCAAGTCAAGCACGGTAGCTCACCGATAACCATCATATTTGGTCTCGGCCCAGACTGTAGGACAGAGCGAGCCCGAGCGTCCAAAGAACCCCGAAAGAGCGTCACTGACGGAGCGCCCCTTTTTGCATTTAGGTATCTGAGGTTAGCAGACGCCGATACAAGGAGCCCACCTGGACGACAACGCCGACTTTAGGTCCAGTAGCAATGGGAACAAAGTTTGTTGGATTAGCAGAGACCGCCTCGGCAGCATCGGCACACCAATCAAAGTTGCCCTTGCCTTCGGCGTATAGTCTCGCCATGACCGGATCCCAGCACCACATGGCGACGTGACGGGAGAGCTGGCGAGGGCCTGCTGTGGTCTTGACACGCAGAATGGCAGTGGGATTGCGTATAGGAAGAGTGGGAACCGGAGACAGAAGGGGGCGGAGGTCACGCAGAATGACCTGCGTGAGGACTGAAAGAGCGTACGGCGAAAGGAACGAATCACGAAAGAGCTGTCGCAGAATGAGGGACGGGTCGCGAGGACGAGGGTGGAGCTGCGATAGCTGGGAATAAGGGGAAGGTGTAGCTAGCTCGTCGAGCAGGGTATCGAGCTCTCCGACCGTAAGTGTCGATTTGGTTCCAGCAGGTATCTGTGATTAGGTCAACTGAGAAGTGCCTTTGACCTACTCGACTCTCCATTGCCCGTTTGACTGCCTCTCCAAGGCAGGCCGTACCACCACGACCTTCCCACCCAACGCTGTCCCATTGTCGCAGTCCTGTTACTCCAAGTATACGCTCAAGGTGTTCGGACAGTTTGGTTTCTTTGAGCGTATATCTCCGCCGCGACCCCTCTTCAGGGAAGAGAAGACGGAACAGCCGTTTCCCTGTCTTGGGAGGAAATGGGCGAGGAAGATGATTCAACCACGACTGAAAGAGCTGTTCGGGAGAGTGGGGAATCGCAGTTCCATCAGGATTGAACCTTTTCGTGTTTGGGGGCTTGCCAAGGCGGTGAACGAGGTCTGTAAACCTGGGAGGTTAGCCAGGAAACATGTGGTGGCTTGGACGTGCTTTTCAAAAGGAATGTCCATCGCGACACCTGACCGGCAGGCCGCGAGGCCAGAGAGTCGAGTGGACGATAACAGGCGACTATACGGGTTGGTGTCACAAGAGACTGTAGTTTGGAGTCATTATAGGAGAGGGGATGATGACAAGAACATGAATGACAAGGATGACAAGGGAAAAGATGGACCACGCAAGAACAAAGGTGGACCACCTCCACCACACGATCGCCCTGCCAGGTGACTGGACTGAATCAGCGCCACGTGGTATAATTAAAAGATCCACCCCGATAACCTCGCCGATTGACCTCTGGTTCCTTTGTTGTACCCCGACTTTCAAGGCGTCACCGACTTCGAGACACACCCCGCTCAACCCCATCATTGTCTACCATATCGACTCCGGCATACCCATCATGAGCAACCCAGACGCGCACGACCTCCTCGTGCGGTCGATCAAGTCAAACCTCCCCACAAAGCTTCTCACCGCGAGCGGAGAGGAGACGGACGCGCTCGGCGCCGCGGCGTCACTGTCCTTCCCTCAACCATCTGGAGAACCTATCGTCGTGGCCAAGGACGCGCCAACTCGGTACACGCGCTCTTCATCCAAAAATGACGAGTTCTACCCTGTCGGCATGCTGTGGCTCGTGTGGATCGAGCGCGATTCGAGCGTCAGTGACTACCTCAAGAAGGCGCAGGCGTCGGGTCTCGGCAACATCTTCATTCCAGACAGGAAGAATGTTATCGATTACCTCCAGGGGACGGGGAGCAGCGCAGGACGTGTAGTTGGTGAAGGTGGGTGCTTCGAGCCGTAATGGTGAGCTTACCCAGCAGCAGAGGCTACGACGGGCATTGCCAAGGCGGAGGAAGCGGGGCCATCTCGACCAGCCCCAGCCCCCAAGCGCAAGTATGAGGTGAACGTTGCGGATCGCGAGTTCTGCAAGAAGGTGGGTGAAGATAGACGATTCCACCACTAACTATTAGCTGCGTGCTGAGGAGGTCGTACTGCGGGATCGCAACACCGTGCTGCGAGTGGCACCTGGGGGCAAGGTCAACGTGGGTTCGAGGGCGATTGACTGATGTTAACCCAGCAGAACTTTGACACGTTTGTCAAGACAGTGATGAAGGACAAGATCAGGGCGTTCCGCAAGTCGGTCGAGTCGGGTGGTAGCCATTCGCAGCCCCAAGCAGCTGCCCCGGTCCACGTGTCGCATAGCGCGCGGCAACGCCGCCACCGCTCGATTATCATGATCTCATCTGCTCCTACTTCGCTCATCACGATGTGGAATGTCAAAAAGTTCCTCGAGGAGGGAGTGTGAGTTCCATCATCTCCAAAGACAGGGCTAACTCTCAGCTTTGAGCCATCGGATGTCGCGCGGCAGCACGAGGCAGAGTTGGGAAATCACCGCCCTGCAGACAGCGTCCCCGTGATCCGCAAGCGACATGGACCCGCTGGCGAGATTACCACGGAGTACTTCATCGTGGACAGCGTCGAGGCACTGCAGCGCTTTGGCCCAGAACCATGGTGAGCTTCCGTCATGCAGGTCCAAGCTGACATACAGGGACCACGTGCTCTGTGTCGTCACGACAGGCCAGGCATGGCAGTTCAAGTCGTACAAGTGGCCAGAGCCCAGGGCGCTCTTCCGCAATGGTGAGGAAATGGCCCTCAAACCAAGGCCATGTGCGCTTGCTAACCTCGCCAGTCAAGGGTGTATACTTCCAGTGGAACAACGAGTCGGCCAACCCAGCCATCCGCGACTGGAACGTAACTGAGCTCCGCATCGATCGGTACAAGCGTCACACCGACCGCCAGGTCGTTGCCGAGTTCTGGCGTGTCGTGGACAGCGCCAAGCGGAGGTAGGAGCCCTGGTAAAGCGACACATGGTGGTGTTGTGGTTGTGCAGTAGAGTATATCCCTTATCCCTTGTCCTCGCATGTCATGCCGTCTGCTGTGGAGTCTGGCCAGGGCTGTGTGGGGATGGCTGTTGTGCGTGTACAGCGCATGCCTAATCCGCCAGCTGCCCTTTCCCCCTTCCCCACCATCGTATTGCGTCTGGAAGACATACCTCATTTACGCTGCTCCACCCTTGTGTGCTGCCCCTGTGCCCTACAAATCCCATCCTATCCCGAGCTCGAAGTCGTTGGCTATGTTGTCGTCCTAACTGTCAACTCACATCTATTCGTCCCGGCGAATCTTCGAGCTTCCCGGATCACACGTACAGTAGAATCAACTCGTGGCAATGGCGCCCTCCTCACAACTCACTTTGGCCGTCGAGTCATAACAATTGCTTCACCATATCCCTAACGTTGTCCAGCTACATCGGCCGCCCGACAAGTCCGCACCGGCCCCACAGAAACGGTCTGGACTTATCTACTTGTGCCCCTTTACAGCGCATGAACAACGATTGCCTGGCAGGACGGCATTGCTCCCATCGGAGGCCTGGGTGTTCACTCTCACACCCCCCTCCCCTCTCTCACAGGATTGGGAAGTTTTAGCTATCACTTTCTGACGCTCCCTGGATCAATCCAAGGGTATATAGGATCAGTGACCACTTTCAAACTGAGTGACGCCTTCCGCATGAACGGGCACGTGTAAGACTTGCACGGTGCTGGAGCACAGTAAGCCACGCCAGATGCGTTCTTCTCCAACTAACATCCTCTGGCAATGTTCTCTCCTTTCAGCAATGTCTCCTTCCCCTCATATCACCAATGAAACCCTTGTGCGCAGCTTCTGCGCAACGATGGCGACTTGCTCGGCAGCCCCTCTGCAACTTCTTCAGACAGAGCCGTGTCGTCTTCTGGCCGTTGTCCTCTGCAGACCCGAGTCCTGTACTCTATACAGACTGCTGGCTGCCAGACATCTTGCCGAATTGCCGGCAGCGGCTGCCCCGCTGCCCACTTGGTTTGTATCTCAGTTTGTTTGGTTCGTATCTCGGCTTGGTTTCCCACTATCTCTGACAGCCCAAGGTGAAACTACGGCGGCCAAGATTTGCCGGCTGCTGGAGCAGAGTATACCACCTTCTCCTCCTCCTAACCACGCCCTCTGAGAAGCTTGTATACTTATGCTGTCTGTGCAGGGAGATGGGTAGATCCGTGGTCCCATGTCTCTCTGCGTGCAGAATCCTCGTGGCGGGTGTCTCTGCTATGCCATGTCCGCTGCCTCGCTCTGATTTTCATGACCCACCTTTGCTTACGTCTACATACCGCACCGAGGACTACGGTATTACTCTCTGCTGCTCTGCCTTAGTCGACCGTTTTTGCTTGGGCGGTCTTCTGCGCCGCAGTCCTTGATTCACTGTTGAGAATAAAGCCCCGTAGCAAAAGGGTAATCGATGGCTATTAGTAGCGAGATTACATAGCCCAACATTCACCTCATTGCCACGTGTTAGCATGGCGGTAACACAGCGACAATGCAGAGTTGGGGAACGGAACCACCAGGACGGTGGGGATGGAGGACAAACAAGGAAGACGCGTGGGTCCGTGTGATATCCCAGCAAACAATCCCTGCAACAGAAGGGTCCTGGTGTTAGCCACACCCAGTCCACAATCCACGATCTCACAGCCACAAGTCCAGAGGTCGAACAGAACACAAAAGGTTACAGTATAGAGCCACGACGATTCCCCACGTGGGTCTTCATGCTGGTACCAAGGTACTAACCGGCACCGACCTTGAGCTTGACTTTGAAGATGGGACGGCTGCGGCATTTTCCCACTCTTATGGGCGAATAACTGCACAGTCTTCCTGGCTCCGAGGCGCTCAGATCCTTGGCCCTTGCCAACCTTACGCCGCGGTACTAAAAGTGTTGGAGCCAGGCGCACGCATATCTCCGAGTCTTCTTGCGTCGTTACCCGTTTCTACAGGGGCGGTAGAAGCCGTTTCTCCAGTCCGCTGGTCCAGTCCGCCGGTCCAGTCCGCTGTCCCTGGCCTGCGGCCCACCTGGGGTCGCTTGTGTCGCCAGATGATCGCCCCGTCTGTGAAGAGGCTCACGGCGGCCGTTGTGCGCTTTGGGGCGACTTGTTCCTGTGGATACCGTTGAGGCGAAACAGCGTACTTCAGTGGGTTCGACCCAGAAAAAGCAACACGAGGGCCGGATCCCACCGTGTGTGTGGCTCCATTGCTGGAATTTGCAGTGCAGCAGACACGGGTAAACATAGTTTATATGTAGAGCCCCCGGTTACTGTCCTTCACGTCATCTTGAACTTCCTCGTTTACCTCGTTGCCTGTTCCCCTTCCTGGACTTGGCACTCGGGAGTAGTGTTAATTGGACTCCTCTGGTGCTGGTTTGTCTCTATCCCTCAATGTCCTCAAAGACACTGAATAAAAACGGGTATCAAAATCGCACTTTTGTCTCCGACTGCACCACGTTGCACACGCGAGCCCTGCTGACAACATCAATGTTAACTTTGAGTTTTGGATCCGCGGGTTGACGTACACGTCACGAAGAGGCACGATGTGGTCCCCGTGTCCGTGCCTTCTCGTCAAAGTCGTCCGGCAAGGCGGAGTGGTTTTGGTCGTCGGGGGTTCTGGGTCGCCACTTTCGTCTCCGGGCAGGGGAATACGGCATGGCGGAAATGTCGGATGCAGTAGTACAACGGGTGGACAGGGTAGAGAAGACGTTATGATGGACGGCTGGATGAGCGTGGACGACGACCAGAGGCAATGTCGGCTTGCTCCACTCAAAATGCGGCTTTCTTTATTTCGTTCCTGATGAAAATGAGATTCTTTCTAATGGGTTCTCTAATGAGATCAAGTGATGTGCCATATCTGAGTTTTACAGTAGACGGCTCGCAGAAGATCGGAAGATGGAAAGGAGAGTTCTGCAACGCATGGAAGCCACCTGTGTGAAGGTCAAAGAGATGATGGTGCTGACGATGGTGACATCTGATTCAAAGTTTGCTGGGTCAGTCTGGTTGCCGTATGCTGGGTATCTGGGGTGCGTTTCGTCCAACGCTTATGTCTCCCCGTCCCCCTTTGGTTTTCACAATCTCCCAAGGCTGCGCCAGAACTTGGTTTTCTCGAAGCACTCGGCACCTTGTAAAAATAAATAAACTCAAGCCTTCCCAACATACCAAGACGGCGATTGGTCGCCTGTCACGCAGATCCAGACCCATTCGTTTCGAGACCTCCTCCCCTGGGCTGCCCGCAGACAACCCAGCCACGAGGCCGGCGCCAAGGCAGCAACTCTTGGCTCGGTCCTGCCGGCATGCCAAAATATTTATGGTTACAGTCGAAACTTTGGAGCCGAGCAAATGCACCCTTACGTTTCGTGACCCAGACTACTTGCTGCCCTTTGGGCCACCGCAAACCCCCGCGTTACCCCATGATCTACGTCCGAGAAGCCTAGTACTGACAGTGAAAAGTGGAGGCGTATGGTTGCTGATGTGTCTCTGGCACTGGGCCTAGGTGGCTGGGAGGAGGTGGCGGCCCAGGAACCACAACGTACAGCATTGGTAGCTGGTATCATGGGAGGAGTCGTCGCCCTTGCCCTTATCGTTCCTTGTCGTCCAGTTCAGCGAGCGCTTGATCTTGACACTGCCGGCACACGCAAGAGTTGTGTTTGCAGCGACCTGCAAAGCACCCTCGGCGTGCAACAAGGAACGCAGAGGTTGGATGGGGCCAAGAGAGAGCTTTGGAGCCCAAGGTTGTCCACGGCATGCAAGAGTCGTGTCACTTTTCGAGCGGAGTGACTCGAAACGCAGAAGCGCCGGCGATCCCACTTCCATGTACAGAAGGCTAGACGCGCCGCTCGTCCCAAAGCCCGCCTTTTCTGTTCCTTCAAAAGGATCACTCGCGTCGTCGTTCACCCTTCTTTTTCTCTCGTGTCCTTTAATAGCCACCCCAGGTTCTAAAACACCCATCGCGCCTCTCGACTGGGTCTCTCCCACCAACTTTCCCAACCCACCAAGCTACCTTAGCATCTAGATCCTCCGGACCGTTCCGCTAAGCCAGCCATGGACAAGAAGGACGACTTCCACGGCAGCCATGCCGTCAGCGACGCATACCCCATGGACACGTACGGTTCCAGCAACACGTACGGTGGTGGCACCGACACGTACGGCGACAACAACTCGTACGACTTTGAGAAACAGGAGCCTTACCCCGCCACCGCCGGCCTCAACCAGGCTCATGGCACCTTTGCTCCCATCGCCGAGATGAACGGTACGTGTGGTGCCCCCTGAACGCGTTTATTGGTAGCTACTGGACGCGCTGCGTACAGTCAGGTGCCTTGCTCCACGCCCAGTCCCCTCACTTTCCGACGGCGAATCACGCTGACCACGACAGAACACGGCTCGATTCTGGGTGGCACGAAGCGCAAGCTCAAGCAGCGTCACATGGCCATGATTGCTCTTGGTGGGACGATCGGTACAGGTGAGTGGCAGGCCAAAAAAGGAGTAGGGAGCATGTGGAAGAGTCGGAAGAGGTTGAAGAAGCAACGTGGCGGAGGTGCCACTTTCACCATGTGGAGAGTGTGTGGCACCAGTGCTGCGCCAAAACGCGTCAAGCGTTGTGCTTCCGCTCATCTTGTTGGTCCGAGATGATACCGGCTGCAAGCTTCCGAGACGTGCGCGGTGGTACTGGACGCAATTCAGACCGGCATGGGACGCTTAAGCACTTGTCTCGCTCTTGTCGCAGCGGGGTTTGGTCGTTCAATGTTCTACAGTTTAGAAGTGCTGGAGGACACTATCCAAGTCCAATATGACAGCGCACTCCTCTCTGGAATACCATATCAGCAGTCATTCAAAGCTACCTTCCTTACCCGTACCCCTTCCGGGCAATGTCTAATACCAGGTATTTTCGTCGGTATCGGAAATTCGCTCTACAGCGCTGGTCCGGTTAGCACATGGATCGCATACTGCATCATGGCCAGCTTGGTCTACTCCATGACGGTCGCTCTCGGAGAGATGGCCACCCTGTTCCCTGTCGCTGGCGGGTTTACCCATTACGCGTCGCGGTTCTGCGATGAGGCTCTGGGTTTTGTGAGTATAAGGTCGTTAAGCCAATTGAGGTTGGCAGAGAGGTGAAACAAACAAATCGGTCGTGGCACGCTTGCTCAAGTTGGCCTAATAGCCAGTGGCCATCATGACTTGAAACCGTCATTCATGGAAATTTAATCATTCTCTCCATACGAAGACTATTACCGTTACCCCCTGTGCTGACACCCACCTTAGGCTGTCGGATTCAACTACGCATATGCTTGGTCCATCAACCTTCCAAGTGAGTGGATGTATTTGTGGATGCCATCGCGACATCTACTGCAGTGCTCTGCGTGGGACGGCATCTACAACATTCTGTGGTCGTTGCAACCACCGCTGACCTTGTTTAGCCGAGATTGTCGCCGCAGCCATGATCATTGAGTTCTGGGACGCCAAAACCCACATAGCCGTTTACATCACCGTCGCAATGGTCACCATCTGGATTATCAACTACTTCGGTGCACGCGCATACGGCGAGGCCGAATTCTGGTTCTCGTCCATCAAGGTCATCGCGATCGTTGGCCTGATCATCCTCGCTTTTATTCTCATGTGCGGTGGTGGACCGAATCGCGACACGATTGGGTTCCGTTACTGGCGCGAAGCCCCATTCAAAAACATCAAGGTGGGCAAGGGAGATGCCGAACATGCCATTCCAGGCAGCTGGGGCAAGTTCCTTGCTTTCGTGAGTGTGCTGAGCTGCCGCCCATACTTACGGGCCACAGTTCGCAGGTTTTATCGGCGTAGGATACTCGTTCCTGGGTACCGAGGTCATCGGCGTTACTGTCGGTGAAGCCGAGAATCCACGCAAGACGGTCCCTAAGGCAATCCGCCGTGTCTTTTGGCGTATCATCTGTTTCTACATTTTGGGTGTATTCTTCGTCTCAAACGTCGTTTCCAGCAACGACCCCAATCTCTTGGGGTCTGGTACAGATGTTAGTACCTCGCCCTGGGTCATCGCCATCAAAAATGCGGGGATTAAGGGCCTTCCCTCGCTCATCAACGCCGTCATCCTCATCTCAGCGTGGTCGGCTGGTATCTCGTGTATTTACGGCGCGTCTCGCACGTTGTACGCTCTCTCCCTTGAGGGAAAGATGCCCCGCTTCATGCGGTACTGGTAAGTACTGCCACGCACGTTTTGGAGAGGTTTGGGGACGAGACAACCGCAGAATTCGTCCCACCTCTCCTTCCAGTGCTGGGTATCTGTGCTGACCATAACAGTACCAGACACGGTTTGCCTATTTGGTGTGTGACCATCACCAGTGCCTTTGGTCTCCTGTCGTACCTGGGCATGAAAGGCCAGAAGGACCAAGATTCTAGTCTCGGGCAAGCCTGGACGTGGCTGCAGAAGTTGTCGGCTGTCACAGGCCTGATCACTTGGTGGTCTATCCTCTTCTCCTACCTTCGCTTCTACTACGGCCTGAAGAAGCAGAACATCAGCAGGGCCAATTTCCCGTACCGTGCACCATTCCAGCCTTACCTGTCATGGTATGGAATCATCGGGTTCTCAATCATCATCGTTTTGAGCAGTGAGTCGTACAGTAAAGTGCCGTCGCCACTGCCTAACCCTCTACAGGCTTCACTGTCTTCCTCAAGGGCAACTGGAACCCGAGCGTATTCGCCTATTCGTACATTTCCATTCCCATCTTCGCCATCGCGTTCACAGGGTGGAAGTTGACCAAGCGCACGCGCTGGGTTCCTCTGTCCGAGATCGACTTCGTCACCGGTCGCCGCGAGCTCGACGTCATGGAAGACCTCGACCAGAAGAAGTTCAACAAGGAGACCAGCCTTCCCGCCAAGATTGCCAGTATCCTCTTCTAAACTGGCGAGGAAACCAACTCATCATCCATGCCCCCTCCGTACGCTGTCCCCTGTTATGTTTTAAGTTTACGTCCCTCCTTCGCTCGTTACCCCAGACCGGTACCCTCCTCTGGTGTGCACCTGTCCGCGTGCCACAATATGAGCTGTACCCGTCATCCTATGCATCCAACTAGTGAACGTGAATCCACTTCGTAAGGCGCATCATTTCGATCATTGTTGTGGCCATCCTGCTCACTCACTTTGCACTCATACCTCCCCACTCATTCTGCACTCATCTGCACCACCCTTTTCTCTTTCCTCATTTTCGTTCCGCCACTCTTTCCTCTTGCTCTCTGTCCTCACTTCCTCACTTCTGTCCCCAGTTATGGCGATAGACTACTGCTGAGCTGTGCAGTGGCACTTGCTGTGGACCTACGGTGGCAATCAGAGGTAGTCAACCAGAAATCGATTGCGGCCCGTTAAAAGCAATGTAATTCCCCAGCAATCGCATCGACATGCACACAAACCGAGATGCTGTCGTCGTACCGACCTGGAATATGCCCTTCTGGAGTGGTATCGATCATCGTTGCCCAAGTCACCGAAGCAGCCTCCGAGGCGATCATTCCGTGTGGCGGTGCCACTTGATTCGCACACCGCACCATCAACATCTTCGCTAGTATATCGGTTAGTATAATCGCCTCTCAAGAGAGAGCCTTTCAATAGAAAGATCGCGATAGAGCAGGGTTCGACTCCCTGGCGGAGAAGCTTTCGTTTTTGAATGTTGGACGATGAGGAAGACAAGGTCGAGGCGGGTTGAGAAGGAGGTGCGACTTGTGGCGTAGCTCGTCCCTGAAGTCGCCCCCACGGCCACCTTTGGGCACTTTGCTTGTTTGGCAGCCTTTCTCATGGGCATGTATCGTCTACCGTTCGGCCACCTTGTGCATCTAGGTGTGTGTATGATCGGGCAACCTCGATGTGCATCGTACGGCGTTGAACTGGAAAAGGCACTGAAGGCCGTTGACGGGGCGCAAGTGATCCACTTCAGGGTCGCATCCACCTCGGGCAGCGCTGTCTTCTATCTGGCTCGTTGTTCACGGGTTACACCTCGCAGACGTCTGTGGTCCGCACACACGAAAACGCCAAACCATGGCAGAGACAGTGCAGTTCATTGTCGGATCGTCCGTGACACAGCTCAGGGTGCTGTAGGACACGCTCTAGTCGTATGTGGCGGGTTCGTTTCTGCGAGTCACGGGTGGGTAATTGGGTGGGGGTCAGGCGACCGGGTAACGTGCTGTCCGTCGGCGTCGACGACTATCACCTTGCCCCACCTGCGCCGATTGCGATTGTCATCACGCCAAACGGGGCGATCACGTCGAACGGGACGAACAGAGAAAATACAGTGGCAGGAGATGCGGCTGGTGCCTCTGTCATGCCACAGGGAGGGGGAGAGACGACCAGTTTATGTTTCGTCGTGACCAGCCCGCTTGGGCTCAGTGCCATACGTTGGTGGGCAGCAAGTTTACATGGGTCCATCCCTCGCAAGTTGGCAGTGCGTAGCGTATATTGTCGCGGTTGCGCATGTCATGTGCGAGAAGCAGACGAAAGCTGATCTCGCTCCTTTGTGGCTTGCGTCGTAGGCCACACACATGACACAGTTCCTGTACAACCTGAATCGCCCTCGGGCTGAAGTGCTACCACGTGCCAATCTGTCTAGACATTCTGCTGCGCATACGTGCTTTTCACGTGTTGGTGCGCAGCAGCAACTCAAAGTGGCACTCTCACTCTTTTGTGGTCAACAACTGGAAGGCCGGCTCTCTCGACGCGACCCATTGTACACTGCACACATGCGTTGCTTCTCAATAGGTTCGTGGTCAACACCCGAAAGGCCGACTGTTCAGAGGGACCCATGTCACGCTGCCTTGCCAATGATTGCATCCACAGCCATGCACAGTAGCCTCATGACTGGATATTAAGAAAGAAAAGCGGGCCTACTGTACTGTCGCATCCCTCGCCTGCCCATCCACCTCGAGATGAACGGCTGAGTCCTAACCGCGGGACGCCAGCCTCTCCCCCGCCCTCTGGCGTGCGTGCGTCCACACGCCACGCTCTCGCACCACTTGTGCACACCCAGACGCGGTGGCACACCAACGCATCCGATCCCAATACCACGCAGGCGTTTAGTTGACACCGGGGGTGACGTCCGAGTCGGAGCCCGAGTCTGCGTGGGTGCGCTTCTCGGTGGTGTTGGCGCCGAACTGGTTGGCTGCGGCCTCGCGCTCGGCGCGGTCGGCGGCGTATCCCTGGCGGCGGGTGTGGGCGGCGGAGCCCTTGCCGAAGAAGGTGATGCGACCCTCCTTCCACTTGTAGTAGACGAGGGCGACGATGACGGCAATCCAGTAGAAGACGTATGCGAGGATCGAGCCGAGGGTGGCCGTGTTGTTCCAGCCAAAGATGGCGTTGAAAATCTGCCATCCACCGTTGGTGGTGACTGCGCCCGACTCGGGGTTGCCGTACGTGAGGTGCCAGACGTTGCCTGCGGTCTGGAACGAGCCGGGGCCGTCGCCGGTCTCTGCGACGTCGCCGCCGACGCCGGACGCGAAGCGGTAGTACTGGAAGTAGCCGATGGCCTTGGAGAAGAGACCGGCGCCGATGAGGAAGAGGAAGGTGGTCGAGAAGATGAGGAACCAGTGGAGCGTGGTCGACGAACCCGTCTTGTAGATGACGAAACCGACGGCAAAGCCAGCAATCAGACCAATGACCACGGGGAGAGGGATGGCCTTGGCAGTCGTGTTCATCGAGACACCGCCCACAAAGACAACCGCCTCGAGACCCTCACGCAGCACAGTCATGAACGGCAGCAGGAACAGCGCCCAGCGCGACGACCACGACTCGCGCTTGTCGCGGCCCTCGAGCTCGGGGCCGTCAATGTGGTCCTCGACGTCGCCCTGGTTGCGGCGCAGCATCTTCTTGCTCGAGTGGTCAAAGGCAGAAGCAAGCTTGTAGCGCCACTTGATGCGCGAACGGTCCATCTTGAGGAACGCAATGCCCATAACGTAGATGAGGAACGCCGCAATGATCGAAAACACACCCTCCCAGATCTGCTCCGTCTTGCCCCACAGGTCGTTGAGCTTGGTGTAGAACTGAACACGTTAGCGGTGTGTCTGTGTGTGGAGTGGGTCTAGGGGCAAGATTCCCCAAACCCCAACCCCAACCCGATTCGATTCCCACTCACGACCGCAATAAAGGCAGCACCGATGCAGAGCGCAATGAAAAAGCCGATGAGCGCACCCATCCAAATCTGGCGACGCATGCGCTTGACAATGTTCTTGACACGTGCATTGTGTGCGCCGTCGTCGGGGCCAACGGCCTGGTCGACAGTCTCGTTGGGCGACAGGCGGCCCGACTGCATGAGCTGCTCGACAAACGAGAGCAGGACCGAGACGATGATCGACGCCTCGATCATCTCACCTGTGGGGTTAGGATGCGGCGTCGGAAGGGTGTGGCTGCTGTAGGTTCTCGTCGTCGACGTCGTCATTCCGCCCCCAGCGCCACGTGCTGGGCAGTGCAATGGGAACGGATGTCACAATGACCATCTATGCGTGCGGCACGAGTAACACGACATGGCCACCAGTCGACCCGCCCCAATCGCGTCCCATGTAGCATCTAGAGGGTGCAGAGCGCACACTCACGGAAGACGATGAAGAAGATGGGAACGTTGAAGACGTCGGGCATCTTGGCTGGTGTTCGTGGGGGTGTAGGGGGTGTCCAAGGGGTGGCTGGATGCCGCTGGTCGTTATCGACGTGTGGTGGTCGACGGGTCTAGAACGAGGTGAGAAGTCGTTCGTTGGCCTTGGGGTGCGGCTTTTTGTTGACAAGAGTGCAGTCTACTCTTGGTGGGTGTGTTAAAAAATGGCGCGCCGAGAACAAGACCAGTCCAAAGTCTTGGGTTGTGCCCGATTTATCTGATAACTCCTTGGCATGCGCAGGGAGGCGGTAGTGAGGCGTTTTTTTCACGCTTGGGCCGTTGTGAGTGAGTCCGTTGCGTTCTGGTCTGCGTTTGGGCACGACGAGTTTGTCCTGCGCACAGTGGACCCGATGAGGGGGTGAAGGAGATCGCTCGTTGGCTAAACTGGGAGTGAGAGAGGTCGTTCCCGAAGGTGGGGAGAGCTTGGCACGGCCGATACAGAACGACACCGGCAAGGCATATATCTTCTTTCAATCAGATACGCTCAAGCGCCTGAGGGGTTGCTTGGGCGTGATGCCCTTGGGGGCTTGTCCCGTCGTTGCGTTCATGGCCATCTGCTGCGGGATCGCGACCAGCGACGAGTAATATGCGTCCATCTGGGGGACGGTTAGGGATCCCGAGCAAGAGCGCTTCCGGTGGCGGCATGTTGTCGAGCAGGCATCAGAAACAGACTTTTGCACCATCCAGGAACAGACCCGCGGCTGCACCCTGGTTTGTTGCTATTAATTGCCATCGAGCGAGAGCCTGAGAGGCTTGGCTCCACAAGAAACCCCGACAGTGGTGTCCCATCCTTGTGTTGCATGCCGCACGATGCAGGACATGTGTGGACGTTTGACAAAGGGTCAAAAAATAGCCTTCGCCCTATCGTATCTTTCTCACCAGACGCCAGGTACGCCCCGCAAAGCGCCGACAAGGTGAGTGAGCGAGTGCCTGGCAACAATTGCCGGCCGGAGTGGTCCCAAAGCCCAATCGTCACAGTGGATTGAATTGTTGTTGCTCGATGGTTGCGGCCGACCCTGTCGTTTCCAACCAACGTCTTCTGAGCTCGAGCTTGGAGACAAGGACAGCTGACAGGTGGGTATTGATTCAGCAGAAGGATCTGGGGTTGTAGCGTCCATTAGCGTCAACCGGGTTCAGTCATGGTGCGCGATGCGGGAGGTGGCTGTGGAATTCCAAAAATGAGCATGACGCAGAGCCCGACTAGCCGGGCATCCATCCGCAATGTCCAGACCGGCACACACAACGATGTTCGGTGACGAGCTCTCCAGGCTTCTGGACTTCTCGGCTTCTCAGGCGTTTGCTATTCTTGCATGGCTTGCTCAGTGGAGCTCTTGGCTCATTTGTGTCCCTGCAGTTCTGTCGCCATCAGACGGTTGTCATGACATGCCGTGCCCTTGGGCTCTGCTTGCCCGTCTCCCCCTCTGTCATGCTCTCTTTACAATTCCTTGCTGTAGGCCGAAACGTGCAATCACGTACGGCACAGGCCGACCCGACGCCACATTGTACCTCGATGGTGAGTCCCTGCCCCGCCCAGCGCCAGCGCCTCGACTCTCACCTGCGCTATGCAGAGCTGGCGTGCTGGCCATAAATACGCTGGCCGCAGCAGGAGAGGGGCGGCGGTCAGGAGACGAGGGGTGAATCTGCGCTTCTTGAGATGGCACGCCAGGTGTGGCTGATGGAGACTATGTTTCGGCCGGGGTTTCAACCTCGGCACGTCATTTGTCAACTGTGAAAAGTCTAATGTCGGCCGAAGAATGATAAACGTCACTCGTGTCAAGCCTGCAGGAACCTAGTTCCACCAAGTCTAGACCATCAGATGCTTCCGCTGCGGCGAGTGTGCAATAATGCCAGTGTCCGAGATGAGCCGATAGTGCGCACTTGGGGGCCATGAAACCCTCGCACAACTGGCCCGATCGGCCGACGAAGACTGGCCGCATGCACCACCACTTCACTTGCCAGCTGTCACGAGGTCTGGGAGTCTGCAAAATTACCAGCAAAAGGCGCGCAGGTGCAAGGTGTCCGAGCAACGCCATGGCAAACAATTCGGCCTGCACGGCACTATATCCCGCCTCACCAAGGCTTCCACGGCCGTGACTAGAGAGTGCAGGCGCCTGAGCTGGTGACTTGGACTGAACCAAGCCGCCGCAGCCCTGCACCTGGCTTGTTTCTGCCCCCACTTGGCCGGGCCATGTGCAACTTTGCCACGCCTGCGCATGTGGCTCGTTAAAGAGTCTTGGCCAGAGTCATGCCCGTCGCAGCCAGGAATGAACGTTATGTTGCGGGCAGCCAACCAGAATGCGAGCCCACGACGGACCCACGAAATCGATGCGAGCATCTTCCGGCCGGGTTTGGTCGAGTGGAGTGGTGTTGGTTATCAGATTAGACAGCCCCCGAGAACGGGATCATCTGCCTCGGCCACCATTTTGGCGCCAAGAACAGAGCTGACAACGCACGCACGCGCACTCTTTTGTATGCATGTATCCATCGCCATCGCAAAAGAGAGACACCTCGCTTGTCGCCACTGGACACATTGTGCTCCACACACATCACTTGGATACAGCGTAGTCAGCAATCCACTCAAGTCGGTTAGTCCCCCACCCACCGAGCCCAGCCCCGGAGAGCCAAGACTTGCGACCTGGGCCGTTTTACCAAAGTCCGGCCGGTCGCCCGAACACAGCCAACGCTCCTTTCCTTGCCACCACTCAGCCCACCACCGATCCCGCTCATAGCGGCATCCAACCCACCTTGCACATCGACTTTCTCCTCTTGTCGTCGTCCATCCCACGCATATCACACACCCCTCTTGCCACCTGCGCCCCCGCCCCGCCCCACCGCCGCCGCTGCCGCTGCCGCCGCTCCCCACCGCGACATGTCTGTGGCCGTGCAGCCGCGCCCACCCACCGCCTCCGCCGCGCCAAAAATGCCCGCTGTCCGGGCACGCCCGGCCAAGGCGGCCGCCAAGCCTGCGCCCGCACCTACTCCCGTGGCGGCGTCGCCGTCTCCCTCTGCGTCTACGTCGTCTACATCGCCCTCGGCGTCGACGTCGGGGTCGGGGTCGGGTATGCCGCCTCCGCAACGCCGCCCGGCGTCGCTTGCCGTCCTCGCCGTGCCGGGCAAGGACACGTCGTCGTCGTCGGGCAAGGTGTTTGCCAAACCGTCTCGCGAATGGGTACTCCCCGAGCGCGCGAAACCGGGCCGCAAGGCGTCGACCGACGAGCCGGAAAACCGGCGCCAGAGCCAGAACCGCCTCAGTCAGCGCGCCCACCGCGCGCGGCGCACAGACTACATCCAGACGCTCGAGGAGCGCCTGCGCAAGTACGAGGCCGACGAGATCCACTCGAATGTCCGGCTCCAAGAGGTCGCGCGCGCCCTCAAGGCCGACAATGACCGGATGCGCAACGACGTCACCGCCCTCCAGGCCCAGCTGGCCGGTGTCAAGACGGAGCGCGAGGCATGGGACCGCGAGCGCAGGCAGCTCACCGAGACGGTCCGCACCGTCCGCGCCCAGCTCGACGCACTGCGCACCGCCGCAGCCAGCCCCACACCACGCGCCGCACCCACACCGGGTCCGACCACGGCGCGACACACACACCCCCACACACATGGCCATCTCGACGAGCGGCTAGAGTACGAGCTCGCGGCACTCGCCCAGTCCCCCGTCCTCACCCCTGCGCTCACCCCGCGCCCCGCACCCACTCCCCGTGGCAGCATCACCGTCACCTCCCGCACCACCACCACCGCCAGCGCGTCAGTCACAGTCGCATGTCCCATCTGCCCCGACCCCGACCCGGACTGCCCCTGCCAGCAGGCCGACGCCCGCCTCGACTCAACCCTCGCCGCCGCACCAGAGTCGTCGCCCCGCTGCGGCCTGTGTGACCTCGCACCCGACGCGTGCCTATGCCACCCGGGCAACCGCGACGACGAGCTCGACATCAAGCCTATCATCCCCTCCCGCAGCCCCTCGCCGCCCCGCGAGTTCCGAGACGACAACGACTTCCGCGACTGCGGCCTGTGCACGTCCGAGTCGTTTTGTGCATGCCGCGCGGGCGCCGCCGCGTCGTCGTCGTCGTCCACACTCACCCTCGCCCCGCTTTCCATCTCGGCTCCCCAGCCCATCGCACTCAGCATTGCACCCTCGGCCCTCGCCGCCCCACTACCCCCTACACCCTCGGCCACGGTCGCAGCCCCCGCCATGCCCCTCCGCCTCCGCAAGCGGCCAGCTGCCAAGCAGAGCGTGTGGTCACTCGACAACGTCCCCGCAGGGCAGAGCAGGAAGGAGGCAGTGTGCACGGGTGACCCGAGCAACTGCGATGCGTGCAGGAATGACTCGTTTGGTGAGTAGAGTGCGGGTAGGGGACGAGGCGTGGACGAGCGAGGACGGGGACGAGTGACGCATAGAGTCGACGAGTAGACAGTGCTCGTCGCCAACACTCCATACCCTCTCCCCGCTTCCCACTCCCCTTGAGCTCTAACCCCAGAACTGCACTGACACCTCCAGGCCAAGAATTCTGCGGAAACCTCTTTGGCAAGCCGCACGCAAACTGCGCCGGCTGCGCGGGCGGCGGCTGCGGCGGCAACAACTCCTCGAACGCGACCTCGGCCTCGAACTCGACTGCCCACGCCGTCTCGATCGCCTCGCTCGTGACGGGCCCCGTGCCCTCGCCGCGCGCCACCAGCCCCGAAGTGCAGGCGCCCCTCGTGCTTGCATGCTGCGGCGCGCCCGAGCTGTGCGGGCACGCAGCAGGATGTGCGGGCGAGGTCCTCATTGGGCCTACGAGCAGCTACTCGCCACACCAGTACTCTGACACCAACCCAACAAACACCACTCACAACTCGAATACACACACAAACCAAAATGCCACCGCCAGCAGCGCCGGCAGCTCTGGCAGCGACACATCCGACACACACGAAATGATGCGCCCCGACGAAGCATGGAAGGCCCTCAAGGCCCACCCGAACTCGCGCTACGCGCCCCTCGCCATCCTCGCCGACGTCGTCGCGCGCCGCAGTGCGTGTCTCGGCCCGCGTGTCGAGCTGTCGCCGCCGCCGAGTGCGGGGCGGGTCGCGGCCGACAAGGAGCGCAGCGAACGAAGCGAGCGTATTGAGCGAAGTGAGCGTGACCGCGCCGAGCGCACCGAGCGTAGCGACAGGGAGCACGGACGCCGCGCCTCTGCCTCTGCCGCCTCCACCTCGGCCCCCCGCCGACACAGCCACGACCACGACCACGCCCACAGCCAGCCGCACAGCCCCGCGGACCGCACGCACCGCGCCCGCGCGGCGTCCGTGTCCAAGCACAAGCACGAGCACAACGCCAACGGCAAGCGGCCGCTGGGCGTCGAGACGTCGGCGGTCCGCGACGCCCTGCGGTATCTCGACAGCGCGACGCCGGGGCCCGAGCCGGATGATAAGCGGCGCAAGCTCTAGTGGGTGCAATGGGGGGAGGAAAGCGGGAGGAGGGTGAAAGAGGGAAGAGGGCTGACGGATAGTTGGACGTAGGCTGTGCATTCCGGTAGATTACACCATAAAAGGAGGAAAGGGGAGAGAGGAGAGAACGAGGGCGAGGAAGGGAAAGCGGGATGGTGGCGACAGCAAAAGAAGTGCCAGTGGCGAACACGCGAGGACGATGGCAGAGACACCAACCCAAAAGGCGACAGCCACATGTAGCGTGTACAGTAGACTATGCAGCGATAGCAACGCACAAACGGGATGGAGCATTGGCCCGCGTGAACACGAGCAGTGGCGTGGCGGTAGATACAAGTCTTTGGCAGGTGCTGTGGGCAGACAATGGTGTGACTGACGCGTTGCTGCGAGCATGCATCATGCCATGTCTGGCGTCGGACGCTCCTGTTCCGCTACATTTGAACAGCTACTCTACACCCCAACACGCCGGCCTTGTACTTGTCAAACTCCAGCTCGCCCATTCCTCGGCTTTCGCTCTCGTTGTAACAAACACTGCATCTCCATCTAACACTCCGACTCTTCTATAGTGGCATGCTGGGTACAGCCCAGCGCGCGTGTGAGGCGGGCATGCCCCACTTGTCGCACTTGCCCGCCTTGTCGCACTTTGAGCGACGGTCACAAACACATGGCACGAGGGCGGCGGCACTCTGGCAGCGTATACAGCGTCTGTCTAGCGCTGGACAAACCTGCCCGTTAGCAAAGGTAGGCCGCAATGAACAGTGTGGGTGGGACCATAGTCGGGGACAATGTCCAGTCACGGGCAGCGAAGGGCCTCATGGGTAACCACAGCGTAGAGCCACATCGAGGAGTCACAGCGAGCACAGCGTCCCCTTATAACAAGCGCTCACAGCGCGGGCCCATAGGTCGGGAAGCCCATCAGGTAGCCTCGCGCTCCAACAGTCCCCTCGCAAACAGCACCCCATCCCGCGGCCACGCCCACGCCCACACTCACGTCGCATCAATCTGCTTGACCTGCGGCAGAGCCAGCATGACCTTGCGCCGGTAATTGGCCCGGTCGTTGGTCTGGCACGGGTTGCCCTCGAGATAGACCGTCTCGAGGTTGGGCAGGCACGCGAGCTGGGCGTCGAGGGCGCGCAGGTCTGTGATTTTGTTGTACGACGCCCAGAACTCTTCCAGGTCGGTCAGGTGCGAGATGTTTTCGATGATGGAGATTTCGTTGTTGCCCACGTCGAGGGTGCGAAGTTTGAGCTGGGGTGTTAGCTGTTGGTGGGGTGGGGGGGAAGAGTCAAGGCGCGTGGTAGGATGTGGATATGGGAGGTGTGAGACATGTGGCATTGGGGCGGGACAGGAGGGCTGGCGGGAGGGGCAGTGATGGCGGGCAGGCGCAGGAGGTGCGAATGGACGCCCAAAGTCGGCCGATGTGGACAAGGTGTCCTTCACAGAGTGGAGGCCGTTGTGGGACGCTCTGCCAGACGACTCGTGTACGCCCCCGTCGTTTGCCCGGGTTGTTAAGCTCTCACTTCCCTAACAGCAAGGTTCTGTAACCATCGCCGCAGATAGGAGCACTCGATCCCATGCCATCTGCTGGACGGCACGCGGCACCGCTTGCAAACTGCTGACCCACGCTCCGTTCCCTTCGCAACCATCTAGTCAACGCCGCCTGGCCACAATTGGTGCAGCCCGCCGAACTTGGGCCAACCTCGACGGCACGCCCACCCCAATCTCCCATCTCCATAGCAGCGTAGCCTGTCGGCTACGCGACGGCTACGCACGCGCACTCACATTCTTCTCAAGCCCCTCAATCTTCGTGAGACCGTTGTGGCTCAGGTAGAGCTCTTCGAGGTTGACGAGGTCGTCGAGGCCCTCGAGCTTTGTGATGCGGTTGCTCTGGATCGAGAGGATCTTGAGATTTGTGAATGTTGAGAGGTTCTGGGTGTGAGTGGGGGGAGTTGGGGGGATGGGGGGCGGACGGTGATAGAAAGGGTGGGGGGGGGGGGGGCAAAGGAACGGGGGGGAAAAGCGGGGGGGCCAGTGGGTAGAGACCAGGGGGGGGAATTGGGG